>CANXYC011645437.1:0-26972 GCA_948193065.1 Aleurites moluccanus
TCAAATTAAATTTGATAAATATTTATTTTTTTTTATCCTAAAAATAGAGCAAATCGAAAATTCGATTTATTTTACGGTTTTATTTTTTTTTTCAATTTTAATTCGAATCAAACTTAAAATAATATATATATATTTTACTTTTTACTACTATTATAAATAAATATATTTTATTTTATTTTATATACACTCATATATTTTTTTAACCTATTATTAATTTAAAATACTAAAATAAATAACTAAAAAATCTAATTTAAAAATAAATAAATAAATTTTGGACATGTTAATTAATAAAATAGATAAATTTTTGTATTGTATATTGAATTATTTTAAAAAAAATTTATCATCAACACTTTATCAGTATTTTTTCTCAATTTTATAATTAAATAATGATGGTTTAAAAAAAAAATTAATTGAAAATCAATAAACCGAATATAATTAAATCAAACGAAGTTAAACTATACGAATAATTTGATTAAAATGATAGTTTAATTCGATTTGAAAATTTTTCAAACTAGAATAATTAATTTAATTTGATAAAAAAATTTTAAATTGATAAAATCAAACTGATATCATACACACATATATATAATATGATATTTTTCCTATCCATACCGTTTAATAAATATGATAGAACATATATTTTATTTTATACTCGATTGGAATAATAATAATATCTACCTCAAATCTTAACTTAATTATATATGTTTTTATTTATTTAATATTTTATTTATATATAATTTATATATTTTTTAATTTATAATTATTTTTTATGTGAAATATAAATTATGATATATATATATATATATATATATATAAATAAAAAATATAGAAACGGATGTATCTGATCCATATATATATATATATATATATATATATATATATATATAAATAAAAAATATAGAAACGGATGTATCTGATCCTATTCGTCTTATTATTAGATTCAATCCAATCTATGGATATTTATATTATTAAATGGATGGAATTCAAGTTTTGCGACCCTAATTTTTCCTGAAAATTGTTGCGAGAATCTTGGGCTAAAAAGTATGATCAATTGGATTATCTGTAAGAGCCATGTCAACACGAGTGGGCCCTGGCGAGCTCATTACAGTGACTAAATCAACTCTAATTAGATCGAGAGAAAATGTAGGCATAAAATATTAAGATTCTGATTAATATTTTATTTTTGTCTTTTATTTTTATGTGTGTGTCCACACATAGGAAGTGTCAATATCTGAATTTTTTATATATTAATATTTAAATTTAATAAAATGATAATAATAATAATATATATTAAAATAATTTAATAAAAATATAATAAAAAATTAAAACATAATTAAAATTCACATAAAACACGAATCAATTGGTATTATTTAAGTTTCCTTATAATAAATTTAAAAATACATTCTCATATTTGATCCATTTAATATACCTAATATATATATATTACAAGCTTAAAGCATGCAAAAAACTTACATAATTTATTGACTTGTAATTCAAATTAATGATTTGAGTTTAGCTAATTTAAATTTATTAATATTATTATTTTAATACTCTAATTAATAAAAAAATTAATATTTTTTCTTATTAATCGTATTCATATAATATTAATTAGTTACATCTAATAAGATAAATTCACAATTATATATATATATATATATATATATATATGCACGAATTTCATAAATTTTATAGTTCATTTTATATTGATATCATTATAAAAATTATTATTTTTTATTTTAATTTTTTAAAAATAATTTTTAATAGTTAGTAGTTGCTATAAAAATAATTAATTTATAAAATTATTGTAATTTCACTTATAAAGAATAAAATAATGATATAATAAAAATTAAACTCGTACAAGGCACACGGACATCCGTCTAGTATAATATAGTATTGATTCAAAATAGGAATCATAATGAATAATATAAAGATGAAATTTCCTTGCAACTAGCAGGGGGGTGAAAATGGCCGGAGTCCGTTAATCAGTCGCTCAGTGTTCCCACTTAATAAAAATCCATTCATTCGATTTATTTTATAAATAAATTAAATTTAAATTTTATTTCAATATTTAATAAATAAATAAATAAATCAAATTTAAATAAAATAAAATAAAATTTAATTTAATTTATTAATAACTCAATTATAAGCTCGTAAAAAAATTTATAAATAAGTTCGATTACAATTCAATTATTATTATTAGTTTAATAATTTTAATATTTTAAAAATATATTTTATAACCCTATAATTTTTTTATAATTTAATTAAATACATATATTTTTAATTTTCTTATATATGTAACTCTTAAATAAATATTATATAATTATAATTATATTTAAAGTTTTAAATTAAGATTTTGTTAGTATTAATATAACTAATATTATAATCTTTAAAAATATATTTTTTATTTATTAATATTTTTAAAATATATGTAATATTTAATTTTATAATTAATTTTTTTTATTAATTGAATGTTTTTATTTTTATGTTAATTTTAAATATATTTTTGATGAGTCGATTCGAATTAATTTAATAATTAAATGAGTTAAGTTTGAATAAATTTTTTTACTCAATTTAAAGCCTAAATTCAAAAAAAATAACGAATTAAACCTGAACAAATTAAAACTTGACTTGATTGGGCTTGATTACAATCTTAGCAACTGTTAGGGGGCGCAATTCAAGGGCCCAAACCCGTAAATAGGTTTTATGTTGCACTTTAGGGGCAATTTACGGGCTTGGTAAGGAATTTAGGGTGAACACAGTAGTTGCACAGCATTTCGGTGTTACCTTAGGTGAGAGTGAGACACAAAACCCCAAGCGAAAACCCTTACAATTTTAGGTCATTCACACTCATCATTCTCTGGAAGAGACACGAGAGAAAGGAGGAGAAATCCACAATGTCTTTTGCAACTTCTAGGGTTTTCAATGGCTGTAAAGCTCTCTTAGCCCCAGCTAAGTCTGCTGCCACCGCTAAGTCTGCTGCCACGGCCGCTACCAAGCCAGCAGCAGCAGCAAAACCCAAGCCAAAACCAGACAAACCGGTTCGTTCTTCTGGCATACTGAAGGTAACTCCTGTTTCCCCTGCTCTCGGCGATTTTCTTGGGGTTCCTGAAGCTTCTCGTACTGAAGCCGTCAAGAAGATCTGGGCCCATATCAAGCAAAACAACCTGCAGGTTTTATATATTCCCTTTTTCTCTGGTTTTATTTAGATTCGACTTTTTGGTTTTGAATGACATTTGATTTTACCCATTAGGTTTTAGCATCTATGTATTATGTATGTGTGCCTTATTAAACCTTAGGTTAGGTTAATTTTATTTCTTCTTTCCCATCTATAAACCCCAGCTCTAATCTTTTGTTTATGTTGCTTAATTCCTTATATATAATCTTTTGTAGTTATCTATACATATAAATATTGATGCCAGTCATGTTCTTGGGATTTTGGTTTTTTGATAGCTCAGAGTCAAATCATTTTGAAAAAGGGAAGTTTATTTTTTTGGTTGTGTAAAGAAAAATATAATTTGAATGAATTATTTCAGTAATTGCTTTCTTTTGTTTGAATGCTCCATCAAAGCTAGAGATGGGAATGTGTGAGTAAGATGTAATTTATCTATCTAATCTTTTATATCTATTTTAAAGCTGGAGTTTAAACTCTCTCCATTGTCACAATCATATGTTTTTTTTTATACTTTTTTATAATTTTGAATATTTAATAAAATTATTAAAATAAATATGAGGTAATTAATAAGATATTAAATATAAAAATTCTAAGATTTTTTTTTATTATTTATTTCTTCATATTATAACTTTATTTGAACAAATTATATAAATAAAAAAATAACAAAATGAGAAAATAAATAAGTAGAATCTAATAATATTTTTTAATACATTTTAATTGTTTTCATTGTTATATTATCTTATAACTCTTTTTTTAAATTGAATATTATGATCGGTAATAAAATTTTTTATATTAATATATAAAATTAAAAATATTATTGAGGAGACCGATTTAGAAATACCGTGCAAAGCACGAGTTTAAGAACTAGAATTTAATATTACGGCATGAACATGTGTTTTGTTTTTCTTACCATGTATCTCAAATGAATTTAGCTTGAATGAATTGTTTGCAGGCAGTTGGCAATTGTTACTATGTTTATCTTTTTAGGTTTTTACCCATTGCCAGTTTTGTAACAACAATTAATCCACTCAATGAACGGAAATTGTTGGGATTATAATAGTTAGAACCCACATATTTGTGCAATAGGTATTGTTCAATAGTTTAGATGGGCCGTTGTAACTATAGCTTCATATATTATGTGATTTTGTGTTCTAGATGGACTGGGGAGGCACATGCATCTTTGATTTGTTTAGTTAACTTTGATTGTGCTCACTATTCAGTTGTATGCTTGAATGTTACGTATGACTTTTATTATCATGTGTGGTGGGATGGTGTGATTGAGAAATATTGATGTATTGTGATGCCATGTACTGAAATATCCTCTGTTTTTACATTCAGAACCCAGCAAATAAGAAGGAGATCATTTGTGATGAAAAGCTTAAGGCCATATTTGATGGAAAAGAGAAAGTTGGATTTCTGGAGATAGGGAAGTTGCTAACCTGCCATTTTGTGAAGACTGGTTAACATGCAGCGCCAATTGTATTTCTGGCTGGACTCTGTGCAGCAAGCTCCTAACTACTATTTTTCAATCTTTTCATGTGTTGTTATGTTAATATTTTGCTTTTGTTCGAGAACCAAACTCCTATGGATTTGTTGGAACTAAACATGATGTAAAATTGGCTAGGAAAAAAGGATTGACATTTTAACGTGTTTTAGTTTCTTTCGCATCTTTCAACATATGAGACGATATTATCATGTCAGCTATGCCTTGATCATAAAATAGCGCACATGTAATTTGAGCTTCGGGAGGAGGCTAAATAGATTATGCATGGTAGGATGTTTGGCATTGGCAATCTGTCATATGATGGCCCCTGCTGTAGCCAGACAGGGGAAAGCTGTTTGGCATCGCTCTTGCCAATAACATAAAATTGCGGTTGGATGAGTATAATCAGTTTGCATACGCACAGGTATGAAAAGCCATGATCCACAAGGTCTGGCAGTTGGTAAAGAAATAGAGCAGTTTATTTCAGTTGGCTAAGATGGATCAATGATTAAAAAAAATTCGAAAGACAAGCCATATTGTTAAATGTTGGAATTGCAAATCTAGGATGTTCCAATGAAGCAAGCTAGCACAGGAAGAAAATTCGTTACTAGATCATCTTTTTAAGATGTAACCGTCGCTGATAGTTTAAAAAGACATCTTGTTGAAGAAATAGAGTTGCCGAAGAAAAATATGTTAGCAGTCCTTAAATGAATGTGGTTGGCAATGACAAGCAGGCGAGAAGAGGAATTCCTATTTGGGAAATTACCAGGCTTTTCATGAGAAAGACGTAAAACATTCTCTAATTGGTTTGAACGAAGATGAATGAATGTGAAAGGAACAAATCCAAAATATAATGATGTAAACTACCATTCTACCAAGTTTCTAAAACGATAGAAAGGTGTTTTGACTAGACATCCAAAGAACTTTTATATGCAATTGCTGTTGAATTGGTATCATGAATGCAATGTACCATTTTTTGCCATTCTAGTATGTCCAACAACTTTAGTTGATGAGATGATGTATCCATTTCTCTACAACAGCAGGAGAACCACACCAAGGTCTCAGCTCATCATCTGACCCAACTGGTGAGGGGTAGACTCCATCCAAGCTAATGTTGAGTGCACCTTCAAGTGGGCTGATACCTCTGGCACCATCGCCCCATACATCCGCCTTTCTACAACAATGCAATATTTCATTATCAGAACTGCAGAGACACAACGCCAGTCCAATCTTACATATAAAAGGATGGGGACATTCAAACACTATACAAAATACAGTTCTTATGTTACAAAAAATTGCTTCAGCTTCTGCAAAAGGAATTGTTGATGAGGCACCAATGCAATGAATTTACCTACTTATAGTCCGGCCCAATAAAACGCGCACGAAAGTTAGTTGAAGTAGATGTTGAATTGCTGATGTCATTCACAGGAATAGCCTCCCCATTTGGTTGGTTGCTGCCCAGGGGAACTGCCATATTAACTTCAGCATTTGAGTTCCCAACAAGACAAGCCCCCTGAATAGACCTGCAATTTATGGTAGCTAATGAGATTATAAACTTTTTAGCTTTATATTAAGGTTGTAACCACTCATGGTACAGCAAATCTTACAAATTCTGTTTATCAGGAAAAAGAAGAAAAAAATCACATTCTTTGACATATGAAAGATGGTTGCAGTTCATCCTATTTTGTTGATTCATGTTCATTAAAGAGACATTCCAGTTTCTGACTTAAAATTAATTTCTTTTAGTAGATTCATTTGATCTTCAATTTTATATATAAATAGAAATTAAAGGACATATAAAGATAAAGGTAATAGAATTATCTAATTAATTATCCAGTCTGCACTGCACAAAGCCAGATTCCCACTAACAACTGGTAATCTCATAGTTATAATATCTTAAATACCCTATCTGTAAAGTGACCCATCAAACACGAATCAAAATATTTTTCAGCAACTTACTGTTTTATAGCATTCAGCAATGCGCAATAACCCTTGGACAATATCTCCATTTTTTTTTATTATAAACCAAGCACATTTTATCCAAGGTTCCAGAAAGTTCAGATGAGAAATTTTATATGGGAACCAGTTTGATAAGAATTCATGCTCAGTAAGTTGAGATAAGAAAGCAATTCAAGAAGAATATATATATATAAAGTTTCTAAATTTGTATTTACCTCCTTGCAATACATACATATTTCAATTGAGTAGTGTAAACAGCTTTTGCACAATGTTCCTCGACATAAAAAAAGCAGACCCCTTGTTTGATCAATAACCTCTCGCACTCCTTTACGTGGTGGCCTGAAAGAACTAGAAAATGTAGACTGATAATTACTTCATGATAAAATTGAAATTCAATAACACACAGAATTTCTAAGGTCACTAGCATATCTGTCCATAGACTAGCTCTCCCAACATTATACTTCAAAAATTAATGAGAAATAGAAGCGAAACGATTCAAGGATCCTTGTGGAAGGATATAAAATGTAAAACTGATGACCTACAAGTGGGGAGTAGGGTCAATAGCAAGGAGATATCAGACAGCCCAAATTCTTCCATGCACAAACGTGCAAGCCATCCTCCTTCTGAGTGACTATTCAAGGCCAAAGTCCCTCCTAAAACAAGATTTATTGAAGCGCTTTATATATATCTGCAGTTAGTTTTAGGCATTTCAAAGAAGATAAGCATGCCTCCTATAAAGAATCACACTCGAGTACAACAGAGGATGGCAAGTTAGGAGGTAAGTAAGAAAAATAAATGATCAATTTGTGATTGTGCAATTCCCCAAAATTTCAAGAAATAAACACTCAAGTTACATAGTAGTTTATGATGGATTCTTTGGGACATTTTCTCAGGAATCTTGCACAAATAAATAAGCTTTGGCAATTTCCACAAATGGCATGCCTAATTATAGATTTAACAGAGAAAGACAAACACCTTGTGCCAGCTCCTTTGCCTCGCGGACTGCCTCTTCAATCCTCTCCAAATACCTGCAAACAAGTGAAATAACTTTCTATTATTCTCTTCTACATTACATATTCAAGAAAATTAACGAAGGGTAATTTTTATAATCCAATTTACATAGCATTGCCCACTTGAAAGACTAGTAGTCATTCTGGTTCGCATATCAATCAAGAACAGGCCGAGGTTGGAGAGTGCCACGCCAATAATTGGGGTCCACCAAACCAGCAGCATTCCTGAAACCAATCAAATCTTGACACCTTAGCAACAACTGTGTGCACCCCATACTCGTTGAGCGTCCCCTCCAATTTTTGATAGTCCCCTGTGTTGTTCCCTAAACCCGGAAACAATCAAATTCTCCTTATCATTGACAATTAATAAATTCAGAACAGCACCAAGACACATTACATGCATAAGGAAAAGGAGAAGCGGGTGATTAACTGGAAGAATGACAGCAGGGCGGACAGTGGCTGAAATGGGATTGGTCGGGGAAGAAGAGGCAAAGGAAAAGGAGCAGTGGGTCTTGAAATGGAACTGGGACAAGGCAAGAGCCATAGCCACAAAGCTCAACGGTTGTTTTTCACAGTTGAGGTGATGATAATACAAGAAAGTCGCAATTTTTGCACTTGCATTATGCGCTCCATACCCATTGTCCATTGAGGGCTGTGGCCATGAGATGATGGACGTGGGCCTTCTTGTTGTAGACCTTTACTCTCAATTTTCGCCCAAAGTTTAAAACTTAGCCCAGTAAACAAGGGCCAACTGTATAAAATGGACAACCAAATAACGCCATTTTTCCTTCAAATAAAATGGCTTTTTTTTTAATTACCTCACGGTACTATAATACTTCTGTTGCTAATCCGCTGCCCATGGCGGCAGCAAAGCAAGCTTTCTCATCTCTAAGATTAAAATTACCATTTTCAACCTCCATTACGAGGTCTACAAAGTCTTATTATCATCAAAATCGCGATTATAGTAATAGAGTCAGTGCCTGTGCCGGTGATAAAGAACTGAGAAGCACAGACCTGGTAGCTATGGAATATGCCGACCTTAACCTCACTGATAAAATTTCTGGGGTAATCCCATTTTAGATTAACTTATATGTTGTCTATATTATGTTATATTTTTCCTCTTGTTTAGATTTCATTTTGGGGGCTGAAATGGTTGGTTGATTTTTTCTCTTTTGATTGCAGGAATTGGGTCACGTTAGAATCAGGCAACATGTAAACCCTTTGAGTTCTTCTTTTTCTGTAAGTACGAGGCTGCTTTTAGTTTTAACATTTTTATGATATAATTAATTGCTAATGTGATTGATTTGTTTAATTTTGACTTGAAATATGGAAACGCATGTTTTGATTTTAGTTGTTCTTGGGTTATATTATACTAGAAAATAATTTGGTTTCTTGATAAAAATTTTGGTAGCTAGGTGCCAGCACAAGTACCTGATTGGAAGAAAGTTTTTAGAGACCCAACATTACCACTCATGGTGGATATTGGAAGTGGTATCTCCTTCTTAATCATATGCTTGCTATTATGTATTTTTTTACTAGTGATTCTTGGTTATGAGCATTGCCATTGCAACTCTCAATTTGACATTACCAGGTATGAGGATTGAGAAATGCTCCTTTTTTATCATAGAAAAAAGACTAGTAACGCAAGGACAATCAAACTGAAGATGTGGGGAAATTGATATGGCTGAAGCTAAACACCATGGCTAAATTTGTGAAGGAGATGGAAAATGTAGAGACTTGAACAAAAACAAAAAATCTGTTCATCAGTTATGAAGCTTTTCAATTACATACTTCATTGTGGATAGATTTTGTTACATGTTGGATTTCTAGATTAGCTACCTAAACCTTCTTTGCCTCTCAGGAGATTCTCAAGCCAGCTTTTCTTTAAATTCTTGAGATGGAACTATATGAAGCATAAGCCCTGGTTAAGTTCTGGCAAGCCAAGGAAGCTGGCTGTGAACTATTAGCTTTGTCCTCCCTGCCTTTCTGTTTCTGTACTTCACTTCATATCAAATGTGTGGTACCTTTATCAGTCCAACAGTATCTCCCTAGTGTCTCATGAACCTTAATAATATTATTGTTCAATATTTACTCTTTCTGGGATAAGATGCAATAATAATTAGTTGATTCAATAACTTTTTCTATGATTGGCTTCTGCTACGGATTCACTGTTTATATATATCTTTTAATTGGGTTACAAATTTACCTGGTTGGCACCATATCTAATTTGGTTTGTATTTTGTTGGCTTGTTTCCACTAGCCTAAGTTGAAATACTTCATCCACATTTGTTTTCAAAACCTAAATAGATATAGCCAGATTTTTCTAAGAGGAATTTTCCCCTTTTGTTAGTTTGCTTCTTCAGCTGGCACCTTTGATATTTATTTAGCAATGAGAATTAGCTTAGTTTGATGGAGACAGATAGTACTCTTCTGGAGTTTAAACCTGAAAAATGAGAAACTAAAACTTAAAATGCAGAAGATGAAAATAAGACAGGATTAGGGCCTTGGGATTATGCTTTGGAATGTTACATTGATAGGAATGCTGATTGGATATCATGCCAATCGGTAATAATTTTGGATAAAGTACCTGCTCTGAAGCCTTGATTCTTGGTATTTGAAGTTAGCAGCACTGAAGTTTTTGCTATTACTCAATTGGTTCCAGCATTATTTGCTGAAGATAAATAATATGCAGTCAAACATTATATGGCTGAAATTTGTCCTGACATTTGCTCTTATTGTTAATCCTGACTTTCAAAATTTGCTATAATGTCCTGATTTATCACCTTTCTAATTAACTTTCTGATTGTGATTGTTGCTGTTGCTACTAGTAGAGATAAGAAAGGAACACACGTCTATTTCAAGTATTTGCCTACCTAACAAATCGGTAAAATTCTCAGGGAGTGGCAGGTTTCTCGTATGGCTTTCAAAAAAGAATCCGGATGCTGGAAATTATTTGGGAATTGAAATTCGGCAGAAAGTATGGGAATGAACTCCTTGGTTGACTTCTAATTTACTCCAGAATTCCTCTGATCAAGTGAATGCGTATTTACTTCGTTATACTTCACTTCAACTACAAATGGTGATTTCTTTGTTTTTTTCGCCTTACTGTTTTCTTGATGCAGCTGGTCAAGCGTGCTGAACTCTGGGTAAAAGAACTGGCTCTTGGTAACATGTAAGGCTTTGATACAAAATTTGTTCTTGTCTGAGTAAGAAAACCCAACAATATTTTATTAACTGTCTGAATGATGATAAATTTGCTTTTATTGCAGACATTTCCTCTTTGCAAATGCTACAGTTTCCTTCACTCAACTGGTTCTTAAGTATCCTGGACCATTGATGTTTGTTTCAATATTGGTCAGTGCAATTGTTGACATTGATTATTTAATAAGATTCAGTATGATTCATTTAATATAGGCTGGATTTTCTAAAACTAAAACAGTTAATAATCCTCAAAACTTATATGCAGTGCCCAGACCCTCATTTCAAGAAAAGGCACCATAAGCGAAGAGTTGTGCAGAAGCCATTAGTAGATTCTATCGTCAGCAATTTAGTGCCTGGAGGAAAGGTTGAACTCTAAATATTCATTATTTTAGAAAGGAGGCTAATCTTTTCCCCCTTGGCTTTTCTAGTTAAAAAAAATTAGCTTTGTAGCTAACTATTGTTTCATGCATGAACAGGTTTTTGTGCAGTCTGATGTGCTTGAAGTGGCTCTTGACATGCGAAATCAATTTGATGCAGAATCAGATGTGCTTCAACATATTGATGAAACTGACCCAAGCATGTTGTGTGACAATGATGGATGGCTTTTGAATAATCCAATGGGAATAAGGACCGAAAGAGAAATCCATGCTGAATTTGAAGGTGCAAAAATTTACAGAAGGCTGTACCAAAAGCGGATAGAGTAATAAGTAAATTTTCTTTTATTGAGAGCATTCCAAGTTTGGGTGAGAGTTTTGAAAGTTCTTCTCAAGCTCTCGAATGCCAATGTTTTGTAATATAGAGATTAGAGAGATAACTTTGGCTCATATTAACCATTTTCTCTTTGTTGTTCCAATTGTTGCCATGCAAAAGAGGCAAGTACATCATATAGCTCAGCTTTAGTCTCTAGAGATGCTATTTAACAGCACCCAAGTCAGGTATTCATTTTTCTTTTTGAATGGCTCATTTTGTTGTATTTTGTTATGTTTATGGAATGAATGAGAAGCCACTAATGAGAATTTGTCTTTCAAGATGGATGAAATTTGGAATATTTTTGTCCATTTGTAATTCGGATATTAGAATTCATATGCTCATGCAATAATTTGAACATAAATAACTGGCCATGTTTTCCATAGTTGTTGGCGTGAACTGATCTGCCTTTCTGCTTTTGCATACTTGAGCATCCTGTTTGGAAATCTGTGGAATTCGTCTGCAGTTTCACAATTTCTATTATTTCTCTCTCATCTGCAGCTTGTTAATTAGTAGTTGCATATTATTTTTCTTAATAAATTTATTATATTAAGGGTTGTTTTAGGAAAGAAAAATACATGGAAATTCAATCTTGGATTTGTAGCAAATATAAGTTATGTGAAATTCAAGTTGTTTAGGAGGGAGAAGAAAATGAGAAGAAAGGAGCAGGAAAATTGGTCAATAGTTTGAACAATTGAGCCATCATTTTTATAGTCAATTCTTATTTGAAAGCTTCGTGAGAAAATTAAAGATTATAAATTTGTGAAAAATGGTGGCCAATGGTAATTAAACAAATACCAAATTAGCTTTTGCTTAAAATTGTCAGAGGAACCATATTCATCGAGAAATATAAGGCCTTTTTTGGTTAGACAGACCCCTTTTTTTTTTTTTTAATTTGTTCTATATCGAATTTGTATCATGTAGAATTCAAGAGCCAAAACTTTTTTATAATTTTTTTTTTCATAATATTTAAATTCGAGATATTATTTAAAAATAATAATTTTTTTATCGCTTAAATCAATAAATATTAATTAGATGGATATTTCAAATGAGATAAAAAAAAATTTTAATAGGAAGGAAATGAAATTTTAATTTATTATTAAGACTGTATATATACTTAATATTATTATGTCTTAGTGTGTAAAATTTTTTTTCTTCAATGTCTCAACAAACCATTAATTTTAAATTAAAATATGTATTGCATTTGATATGAAAGAATAATTTAAAATTTGTGAAATTTTTTATTTTATTTAAATTGATTAAATTTGAATGGTATTAGGTTAAATTAAATATTATATTTAGTTCAAATTACATGAGTTATTGGGCTGACCTTAATTCTATCATATAATTTTATAAAATATTTAATAAATTGAGTGGGTTGAAATTGTTCCAAATAAAGTGATTTCAGATCAGATTAAAGAGTATTAAAATTTATATTATATATGATAAAGAAGGTATTTATTCTAATTGCAGATTTAGAAAATGAAAGCAATCCTCCCCTCTCACCATTCTCAATTTAAAGCCACTCTTTCAAGGGTGGAGAAGAAAAAAATAAAATAAAATTCTCTATATACCCATTTATTCAAAAGAGTGAAGGAGATATTAAAAAATAATTAATTTAATGATAAAAATTAAAATATATATATATATATATTAAAAGATTAAAGGGGATTTATATTAATATTAAATTATTAATTAACACCAAGTTTTCTTCTGCTGGTACGCTCCTATCCATCCATATCTGAAAAAGTGGAAATGCAAGGATCAACGCAGAAGAGACGCGTTTAAGCAACGCGTACTTTCAAAAGCGCCCATAAACAGAAAAAAAAGGCTCTTCCAATATCTTCTCCTCTACTCTGCAATAAATAATCCCAAAGCCAAGTATCTTCCCAGAAATTAAGTTCTTGGCTTTAAGCCTTTAACAAACCTCACAAAAAAAAGGCTTCATTTTTAATCTCAAACCTCAATATCTGGTATGTAATTTTTCAATGTCTCTCTTTCTGTTGGAAATTTATTATCTTTGTAATTTTTTGGTGTTTCTGCAATTTCTTTTGTGCATTTTAATTATTGTTTGGTATAATGTAGTCAAGAACATGTTTCTTGGGTTTTGTTTCTTGATTTGTTGTTTTTTAGTAGTGTTTTGTTTTAGGGTTGATCCAATTTTTGACTCTTACTGTTTTAAAGTTGGTTATTTGGTGATTATGTTGTTTATTTTCTTGTGCATCTATTGCAATGAGGGGGCTTTGTTTATGATGATCATAAGGCTGGAAGATCTTTTATTTCTTGTATATAGTTAACTTTATTAGCTGTTAAATATGTCCCTTAATTTCGTTTTATGGATCACTATATGTTATTCATGTTGCATGACAACAATCAAATTATGAATAATTGTTTTTTCTATTTTATCATCTGGGTGTTTGATCATCTCTAGTCAGAAAGATTTCACCTTTTCCCAAGTTTCAAATATAAGGCTTAAACAAAATTGGTGAGAGTTCTAGTTAATTGACATGAAGGCTCAGCTGCACATGTATAGCAAATGCCCTTCTGTGGATTTTTCTCATTCACATGAATTATGCATGCACTAGATTGTGGGAATCTGGCATAGAATAAAATAAAATATACCTTTTCTGAGTTTTTTTCACCAAGAAAACTATTCATTGACATATAATAAATCCTTGATAATGACTCCAGCCAACTTGGAGGATCTTCTAACCACATCGTGGTTTCAATTAACCTCAAACCATACTGATTTACAACATGTGCTGCTTGATTACAAAAAAATACAGATCCTCCATGATTAGCTCAATATCTTGTAGTATTCCTTCCGGTTCCATCTTGGCCACTACTGTACAAACCCATGTACAAAATGGAAGTTTATTTTACATGTTATATGGAGACATATTTTACTCATTACTCATAAACTTGCTATTGAACATAAGATGGAGTTGATGTTGCTGTTAAAATCTATAAATTGTAGATATTCGATAAATTGCTTCCTGTATGAGTTATGTAATGTGAATCTCTGTCCTGTGTATCAGCATATCCTGTACCATTATGTGCTCTCTTGTGCTTTATAGATTTGAAGTAATAGGGTTAAATATAGAATCAGGATTTCTTAGTACTGCCTAGCAAGTTTAGGTTCAAATTTTTATAAAGATTTGGCCCAATTGTTTTAATTGTGATTTTAACACTATAATTTTAGTACAAATAGTAGGGCAGGACTTCACATATCAGTTAGTTTTTGTCTTTCACCTTTAAACCTTACCCCAACAGACTAGGAAATGTGATCTTTACTATCTTTCCTTCTGTGAGTTATGCTTGATGCAAATTGTGATACAATTATTTTATTTATTTCTTAAGTTCTTTCTGATTGTTTTCTGTTTTCAATTACTAGCATTAAATTTTTGTTGAAGAAAGATGGGAGGCGGAAAGGACAAGCATGAGCATGATGATAAAGGGTTGTTTTCAAATCTTGCTGGATTTGCTACTGGTTACCATCACCCACATGGATCATATCCCCCGCAACCATATGGTTATCCTCCTCAACCATATCCCAACCAGGGCTACCCACCTGCTGGATATCCTCCTTCTGTTGGATATCCACCTGCAGGGTATCCTCCCCCAGGGGGATACCCACCTGCAGGTTATCCTCCCCCGGGTGGTTACCCTCCAGCTGGTTATCCTCCCCCGGGTGGTTACCCTCCATCTGGTTATCCTGGTCCATCAGCTCCGCATCATTCAGGTACGCG
Organism: Aleurites moluccanus; assembly: GCA_948193065.1. Lineage (NCBI taxonomy): Eukaryota > Viridiplantae > Streptophyta > Magnoliopsida > Malpighiales > Euphorbiaceae > Aleurites > Aleurites moluccanus. The sequence goes on from CANXYC011645437.1 coordinate 15,322, forward strand.
TGCTTTCTATATTTTTATGATATGTTAATAGACTTTAATTTTGGCCACATTTCTTCCTTAAGGAGGACCTTATGGTTCTATAATGAATGGAAGGAAAAGGTTGAGGACTCGTGTCAAGTTTTCTCCCATCATGGAAAGACAATAATTGAAATGTTCTTCTACTTTGCTGCAAGATTGAGAGTTAAAAGTGTTGTCCCTGCTAGGTAACCATGCATGTTGGACCTCATTGAGTTGACCAAGAATGTTGTCATAACCCAAAAGCCAAAAGCTTATGCTTTTTTGGCCTTTTTTTAATATAAGGTAATCTATTCCGTCCATTATGATATTAGCTGACCAGTAAAAATTTCAGGGCATGGATCTGGTATGGGGGCACTGTTGGCTGGGGGGGCAGCTGCTGCGGCTGCAGCTTATGGGGCACACCACCTGTCACATGGATATGGGCATGGCTTTGGTCATGGGAAGTTCAAGCATGGAAAATTTGGCAAGCGCTGGAAGGGCGGCATGTTTGGAAAACACAAGGGCAAATTCTTTAAGAGATGGAAGTGATTCCTGCTTATTTACCAGCCTTCATATAAACTGATTTGGCTTTCGGTTATTGCTTTCCAATGATCCTAATGAATCTTTTTAGTTATTACCATAGCTGCGACATGCATGTATGAGAGATGATATTTACTGTTTTTATTTGGTTTTTGTGTATATGAAAATGATTTTGAAAACAAAAATAGCTGCAGTGGCCGGGGTTGAGGAGGGCTGATGTATCAAAAACACCTGCTGTGTAGGTTTTTTAGAGACTAAATTTTTTTTTTTTAAATTTCTTAAAAATTATAATATTATAGTATTTTTTATAACGAATCCAATGACATAGTTTTTGTACAAAATAAAAATCAAATGAATTAAAAAAATACAATATAAGTGTATTAAATTTAGACTGTTAAAATTTAATATTTTAAATTTAATATATTTCTAATATATATTTTTAGATCTATTTGATTTTTATTTTGTATAAAAAATAAGTCATTGAATTCGTTGTAAAAAATATTATAATATTATAATTTTTAAGAAATTTTACAAAAAATTTTTGACCTCTAAAAATCCTATACAGTAAGGGTTGATGTATTTTTGGCATATCAGCTCTCTCAACCCAAGTGGCCGCCGCCACCTCACCTCCTCCCCCAAAAATTCATTTTATTTTTTATATTTTTACAAATTTTAAAAACTAAATACTTTTGATAAATATATTAAAATTTGTTTTAGAATTTTTAATTTGCGTATATTCTTTTACTATTTTAAATAATGGGGCTTTTGGGAAAGTGATTCAAGAACTGCTCTGCTAGTGATAAATAAGACCCAACATATAGGATAAGATATGTTTGTGTATTAAATTGCCATTTCCTTACCTAATTGTGCAGAATCGCAGCATCCATGTGCATGGTTCGACCTCAATCGACAAAGACCTAATTAAAAAAAAAAAAAAAATTAATAATTATTTGTTGCCTTTATGTTCTTCCATGCTTCAATTCAACTCGAGAAGAAGTCTTAAATTCATATTTTCATAATTTTTAAAAATAATTGAGATATCACTAAATTAAAATTTGTATTAATATAAGGTATATATTTCCTTTATTTCTCTATTATAATAGATTCTGAGTTTATTAAAAAAAATAAACTATAAATTCCATAAATATCAGTATAATAATGTTAGTTTTTTTTTTTTTTTAAATTTGAAATTTTTTAATTTTTAGCAAAATGTCTGTGAATCACATTCAGCTACACATGTGAAGTGGGCCATCAGATATTTTATTGGGCCCCAATTCTAAATATGGCTGTTTTTATTCATGGGTTTCAAATTGCAATTTATATATTTCTCAAATTATTAAAATAAATTATATGTTAAATTAATTATTAAAAAAATAAAAATTTATTTATAAAGTGAAAATTAATTATTAAAAATTTTCCTTTACAGATAACTAATTATTATATAGGAATTAAAAAAAATGGTTTAGTAAATGGGTCCCATTCAACATCTCCCTCACATGCAATGCAATTCAAGCTGTCCATTTCTCCCTTCTCTTCATATTTCTAACTCTAGCCTTCAAAATCACAATCTTTTTCTTATCCAGTGTGTTGTTTTGTCTTCAATTTTTTAAATTACTTCCTTAAATTAAGGCTTTCTTTTCAACATAGTTTGAATACTTTGCAAATTACATGTTCAATATTTATTTTTAAATATTATTAAAAAAAATTTATCAATATTTATTTTTATTGTCAATCTTAATATTAATTTAAAACAATTTTTTTATTAAATTATATTAAATTTTGCAGGCATTCATGTTAATTAATCCTCATAGGATAAACCATCACATTCACAATTCATATCTTTTAACACTTTAAATCTTTTATATATAATTTCAAAACCCTAAGTAATTGACCACTAATGTTACTTTTAATTTACCATATGGCAGGGACAGAGCTCTCATAAGACTCGGGTGAATTAGATCATCTCGATAAAAAAATTATTAATTTATAAAAAAAAATTATTTAATCAATTTAAATATAATTTTTTACATAATTAATTTTTGACTCACTTAAAATTAATTAAAAATATTATTAACCTATTAAAAATAATTATTTAGCTCATTTAAACTTAATTTTTTTTAAATAATATTAATTTTTCATCCATTCAATATTAATTTTGTAACTTTGTGGTTTAATTAAGGCCAATTGGTGGGTCTCTTTCCTTTTATATACCCATTTTCTTTTGTAGGCTGCAATTTTTGTCCATCTAGTTAAAGGTTTTGATAAGCCGCCAGAGTCATTTTCTTGCCAACGAGACTTTTCTCCAGTGATTATAAGATCAAAATTAAGGTAATTATATATTTCAATTTTAAATTTTACCCATATTAAAATAATTATAATTATAATTATAATATTAAATATAATTATTATTTGATAATTAAAAATTATATATTTTTATCTTTCAATTATAAATGTATATCATATCTCTTTTAAAAATTAAAATCATTTTACTAGAGGGATTGGATCATGAAAAAAACACACAGTTAATTTGGCCTTTATAAGGACCTATATATGTTATTGTGCTTGTTGGTGGTATCATTAAAAAAATAATTAAATCAATCAAATCAAATTAATTCAATTCAATTATAATTATAATTTTTTATTTTATTATTAATATGATTCGAATTGATTTTATAAAATAATAAAATCAATTTTTTTATTATAATTCAAATACATTAAAAATTAAGTAAAACTAAATCAAATTGAAATATATTAAAATTATATATTTTAATTTATAATATAATTAATTTTAATTTTCTAGATTTTTTTATTTACATTAATTTTGAGATTTTTTTAATATTTTTAAGTTGATTTTATCATATAATACAAAATTTTTCATATATTTGAATTATAATTATTTTTATTTTAGTCTTTAGTAGATAATATTAAGATATAGTTTCATATTATAAAAATATTTTAATATATATATATATATATATATATATATATATATATATATATATATATATTAATTTTAAAAATATTGTTATCTTATAATTTAAATCAATAAAATTAATTACGTAAACTAAAATTTAATAATAATAATTTGAATAAATTTTAATATTACTTGATTCAGATATAATTTAAATTATTTATATATCAATATAATTGATTTAGTTAAAATTATTTACTTTAAATCCATCAAATTCAATCATAAACAACCCTATGATAGGTCACCTTTTTTTTTAATCCAGGGAAGTAAATAAAAAGTGGTTTTTTCTAGGAAAAAAAAAATCATCCTAAAAAATCAACCCTACTTGTTGCTTTATTTTCCCCTAAAAGACAACAATCTTTTGTCCTTTTTTATATCTAAAATTATAAAAGTGGATTATCTCATCTTTTGCTTTTCAGCTAAATTAAAAATAAAAAAGCATAATTAGAACTAAAACTTTTGCTTTAGGTCTCTTAATCCTCAATTCCTTATTGGTTAGGAATCTACAATCCTAGTATTGGATTTTTTTTTCAACTGCAGAAAGCATTGTTGCCCATTTTTAAATACCACATTAAATTAATTTTCTCAATTTTATTAGAGGTATGTATATTATTTCAAAATCATGAATTATTTAAAATATTTTATAATAAATAAATAAAAATTGTGTGAAGTCACAAGTAGTCAGGCATATGTGTGCCTGAAAAGCAATTCCATCTATTTCTATTTTTTCTATAAACCAACCACAATTGCCTCCAGCTGTCCTCACTACTTTTTCTCTCCTCCTCCTGCCTTTTCTTTCATTTTTCTTTATCTTTTCTTTAAATAAAAATATTATATACATATAAATTCACTTTTCCACAATACCACAACTTAAAAATCTAAACTTTTTAATTTTTGTTACTTTAATTAATCAATTATTAATAATTAAATAGAAACAATATTCCATCCCTTTTCTTTCACAGTCCATTTCGTGACAAGTATTTCAGCAAATAAGAACAGTACCAAAAGGAAAAGAAAGTTACACATTTTTTTTATTCTTTTGTGCTGTTTGGCATTTTCTTTTTTGATTGGATAAATATATATAGTATATATTTTCTTTATATGATATATATATATTATATATATATATTAATATTTCTTGATTTTATAGAGAGAGAAACAGAGGAATGGGAGTCTATGTGGTATGTTTCCTCTCATCTGTGCACTGCATAGTCTTCGTGAAATCCCAGATTGCCTAATTGTTAGTTCCATTCCCACTAAGTTGTAGTGGCAAAAATAAGTCACATTCTTATTGGGTTTTTTTAGAAAGGGATAAACATAGAGGGGTTTTAGAGAAGGAAAAAAGAGAGCTTTTTGTCTGGTGATTTTGAATCTGGGGTTTTTTGGGTTTCTTGGATTATTATCCTTAAATGATGCTTTTGTTTTCCTGCTAATTCTTCCTCCATCTGCAGATTCCCAGCTTAATTATAGCCTTTTCAATTAAGATGTTCAGGTGGGTGTCTTTTATTTCTTTGTTTCATGCAAATACATACATATTATGTGTGTATATTTTTGCATTCGTGTTTTGGGGTTTCTCTGTGTTTACTTTGTTTATCTCTTTTTAATTTTATGATTCTGTGCTTGTTAGTATTTTTGTGAGTTTGACTTTTGAGTATTTGGATGTTTGATGGTTTATTGTGGTATTGTTGGTAAGGAATTAGTTAGCCTTAATCGGGAATATGTTGGTGGGTTATCCAATTTTTACTCTGATTTATTTTGCAGTTTTATGTGGGTTTTCTATTTCAAGTACAATTTAATTTTATGGATTACAGTTATAGTCACATGTTTGTTTTGCAGTACAAAGGAAACTGTGAACTCAGTTCTATCTGCACTCAATTTAGTCTCACTAGATATAGCTGTGGTTTGTTTTCAGGTTTTTGAAGACTCGGAATTGTTATATTACAAATTTTGATTGCTTTTGCACTTCCTTTTTTTACAAGGGTCTTAATAGAGAAGTCAACAAGCTGAATTAAATACATTAAATTGGGATTGAGTGAGCAGTATAAGAATTTTAGACCTGCCTTTATGACTTCAATTATGCTGTTAGAGAGTTCATGAAGACGCCCTTAAGAATAACAGGCCTGCAATGTAGGATTTCCTGGAACCACAGCTTGTACTACTAAATTTTGATTGAGATTGCTAGTTGGTGTATATCTTAATTCATTTCTAGAGTTCTTGTATACAAAATAGGATTTAGAATTTTCCTATTGTTACAACTTGCAATGGAACAAGTAACAATATGTGGATAGCTGACAGTCTTTCCTTCATTGAAGTCAGAAAGCTCATTTTCTTAATCAGTTTCTGAGAATGCTACTGCAGGATTTGTTTGGTCCCAATAAAAAAAAAAGAGAGGAAAAAAAAAGGTTGTAAAAAAAAATTAAAAAAAAAAATAAGAGAGGGAAAATAGAGGAGGATATAAGTTTAGAAATGGTATCTTTTAATAATTTCTTGGAACATTTTCTTCTCTCTAATTGGGATCAAATTAAAGGTTGCAGGTAATATATGATATCTGCAGATCATATGCGTTTATGCACCTGGACGGAGAAAAAGATATAATCTTTAATACGCTTTTAGTTTATTATGAGATTTCACTCACGTCCAACTGGGAAAGGAAGCTATAGTTGGCAAGAATAGTATCAAACCAGAATGGACTTAAGGAAAAGAATTTTGTGGTCTCTTAAGCTGGTTGATAATCTATCCCATTTGGTTGAGACTGCAACTTATGTTGCTCATGCTTTGATTTAACTGTATTTATTTACCAAAAAGAAGGAAAAGGTTTTGATTGAAGGCAGTATGAAAGTTGATAAGAAGAGGAATGAGAAAAATATAACATTCAAGACATTATATTTATACGAACAAGATTATTTAGTTGGCTTTTTAAATTCCATGTCTTATGTGTTTGTTGATCTTATCCCATATCTTATGTGTTTGTTGATTTTCCTCTCCCAGTGTTGAAGCAATGTTTTAATTTCCTTTTTAACTTGTCTATCTTTGATTCTCACATAGCTGATGCTAGGTAATTTCAAATGATGAGTCCAGTTGTTCCTTCTACATGACATACTCGTAAACTGAATTTTGTTTAGTGTAAAGTTTGACGGCCTGCTCCTTGGGCTCAAGCAATCAACATGTTCCAAAATACTGAAAAAAAGAAATCCACAATATGCATGCTTAGAAAGTTAATAAAAATGATATTCCCATGTACCTTAGTAATACAAAACAGGAAAACATTGTAACAAATACTAGTTAAAGTATTCTCGATAAAATGATAACATACATTTAGGTTAAGAATGAGATTGTGGCGTTTTATTTTCTGTACACCAATTTAATTGTGGCCTAATAATCCGACAGGGTTCTTAAACTGGCCAAGTGTAGAACTTTTGATCCAATGGGGAAAAATTTGTGACCAGAATGGATCCTCAGGCTTTTATCAGGTTGTCAATAGGCTCCCTTGGGCTGAGGATTCCTGGAACAGCTCTAAATTCTGCAAAATCAGGAATCCGTATGTTCTCTTCTCCATGCTCATGTGAGATACGGCTTCGAGGTTTCCCTGTGCAAACAACATCAGTCCCTTTAATATCCTCACCTGAAGCAAGACCTGATATTCACAACATTGCCTCAAGCTTTTATCTTGAAGAATCAGATTTGAAAGCGTTATTAGCACCTGGCTGTTTCTATACTCATCACGCGTGTCTTGAGATTGTTGTTTTCACGGGGAGGAAGGGTTCCCACTGTGGTGTTGGCTTTAAAAGACAGCAGATAGGAACATTTAAGTTGCAGGTGGGTCCTGAATGGGGTAAAGGGAAGCCGGCCATTCTTTTCAATGGGTGGATAGGTATTGGCAAAAACAAGCAGGAGAGCAGAAAACCAGGAGCTGAGCTTCATTTGACAGTAAAATTGGATCCTGATCCAAGATATGTTTTCCAGTTTGAAGATGTGACCACATCTAGTCCTCAGATAGTTCAGCTTCAAGGCTCCATCATGCAGCCCATATTCAGTTGCAAGTTTAGTCAAGACAGGTGATATTATTTATGTGGTCCTTTTTGTCCAGTAAGCTTTAGATTTTGTTAGATTGGTAAAACTTCTATTGCCTGTGACTACAATGATTCAGGGAGCTGAATCCCCAAACGAATTTATGTAAATACAAATTTGTATGTACACACATCATCTGCACTGTGACTACTTTAAAAGCAAAATCAAGACAGGAGAACGAAGAATAAAAAATGTAATCTGCGTCTATACTAAATTCCATTTACGTGAAGCAATTCTTTTCAATGAAACCAACTTCCGTACATAATTGTTTTAGTATTTATCTTAGTATCAAGTTCAATGATATAGCACTTAATGGGATGCACCTGCCATCTTTAAATTATTTGATCATTGTTAATTAAACTTTTGGTGGTGATAAACTGACAGGGTCCCTCAGGTGGATCCATTGAGCACATATTGGTCGACCAATGTTGATGGTATAGACCTGGAAACAGAACGAAGAGAACGGAAGGGATGGAAGGTGAAGATACATGATCTGTCTGGTTCAGCTGTTGCAGCAACCTTCATAACAACTCCCTTTGTGCCATCAACAGGTTGTGATTGGGTTGCCAAGTCCAACCCAGGAGCTTGGTTGATTGTTCGCCCTGATGTTTGTAGGCCTGAGAGCTGGCAGCCATGGGGAAAGCTTGAGGCATGGCGTGAACGCGGAATTAGAGATTCCATCTGCTGCAGATTTCACCTTTTGTCTGAAAGCCGGGAGGGAGGTGAGGTTCTCATGTCAGAGATCTTCATGAGTGCTGAAAAGGGTGGGGAGTTTTTCATTGACACTGATAGGCAGATGCGAACTGCAACAACCCCAATACCAAGTCCACAAAGTAGTGGAGACTTTTCAGGGTTGGGTCCAACTGGTGGTTTTGTCATGAGCTGTAGAGTGCAAGGGGAAGGGAAGCATAGCAAGCCATTGGTTCAATTAGCCATGCGACACGTGACATGCGTGGAGGATGCTGCAATATTTATGGCACTTGCAGCAGCAGTTGATCTTAGTATTATGGCATGCAGGCCTTTCCGAAGGAGGCTCAGAAGAGGGTCTTGCCATTCTTTATGAAAAAAAGAAAATTAAGGTGATTAATTTTCATTTACAAATAATGGTTTTTCTTTACTTTTTGATTGCTGTGTAACATTAGCACTGTGAACAGGGTTATTTTGTTTACCTTTTCTCTTTCAGAAATTGTTAACTGGGTAATACAAGGTATCATTACTATAGCCTACATGAAACCTATCAACCCAGACTTCATTTTTACTCTTCATACTTATGATCATACTAGTTTCATATATGGAGCTTCATATGTATGGTAGCTTCACATCAGAAAACTGTTTCCTGTTGGCATGACCTAAAATATTTTACGAGTGCAAAAATGATCTCAGATTGTTCTAAGAAAAAGGATTGATGTTTATGCTGCTTTGCATTGCTCTATCTAGACAAAGGCAAGAGAAGGGCTTGTAATATATAGCCTCTAGGAAGGAGAAGGATTATCCATTGTGTCTTGGTGCATGTGCATATCTCTCACATTTGTGTAGGACCTATTCTCCATAATTTCTAGGGGAAACCCCATGATCATTAGTATATGATGCATTATTTTCGTGTATATAGGGTGTACAGAAGCGTCCCCAATACATATGTATTTTTGTTGGATTTGAAGTCATGCTTAACCCAACACTATGTTACCAAAGGAAAGTGTCATAGTAGAGATTTAACTTTTCTTTTTGGGGAAATAGGAAGCAAGGGGAAGAAAAAGTGAAAGATTTTGGGCAAGTTTGTAGTTGTAGATGACAATTTTAGCTGTATTGGAATAGTGTTGTAGTTTTTGTTCCCTTCACCGGAATCTTTCTTATTTAAGAGTCTTTTTTGTATATCATCTGGTTATGCTTACAGTTACGCCATAACAAATCCTGTTCTCTCTTAAATTTTAAATTTCAAGTTAGTAGATCTTTATTTGAAAATTTTCTTGTCAATATGCATTTAACAAAGAACTAGATAAGCAATAATAAAAGAACAAATTGATCTCAACTTGCAACTTCCATAATGCTAGTGGGAGAAAATTTTGAGTCTGAGGCTAATTCAATAAACGAGTTTTCTTTTTCTTTTTTTCATTAGAAGATAAACGAGTTTCTGATGGGTATAAGAAAATAAATGAAACGCATTATTGTTAAAAGAAGATGGTCAAATAAACAAGCTGCTTCCTGCATCTAAGAGCAATTCTAATTTATTTATTAATATGTTTATCAGAGCATGCACAGGATATATAAAAGAGCAATTCTCATTTTATTGTTCAAAAATCCAGTTGAAGGCCACATTCTGGCATTGAAGTTTAGATGATATTATTTGTTCAATTCTCCTAAACAAAGCCAATTGCTCATAATCATTCTGACAAATGAGCAACTATGAATAATGGAAATTAAATTGTTTAATAGGATTTAACCCACAAGTAGCCTTTGTGAAGTTACTCGTATCAGCACCAAACATGGCTGATCACAAAGCAGTAGAACATCTGTATAGAGCACAAATGAATTTCTGCTTAACTCTCATTTTCAAATAATCAAACAAGACCATGGCTCTAAAACTTATGAGGAGTTCACACCTAAGATTGATTCATTTTCAACCTAGACACAAGCATTGGTGAAAGAAAATTCATGTAATGCCTTTAACTAGCGTAATCAACATGAAGTAATGGTTGCACATAACAAATCACCAAAGCCTATCACAGCAATACTGAAAGCAAATGATAGAAATACATATCTTTGTCAAACTCTTTACATTGAGATTTTGGACACCAACTATCAATCTGTTGCTTGGAACAATTGTTCAACCTCTGTTACAGTGCCACGAGCATCCTCAATTTCTGGTCCTTCCTTATAATCAGACTCCTCCAACTCAGCCTGAAAATTATTGTGGCATTGGAATCACACAGATTGAAAAATTACATATAGCAGACAAATTAAGCAGCACAAAAAAACAACAATTTTTATTTATTTTTTATTTTTTTATTTTTTTATTTTTTATTTTATCTAGTTGATTTGTATGACCATAAATGACTAATTAGTTAGCAATAACAGCTCCATCTTTTGCATCTTGCCCCCAAATATACTATAAACTTTGCATCTTCTAGAGGGTCAAGAACAAGGAGAATTCATGTAGGGTTTCCATTGACAAATTTGACAATATTCCAGCAGTAATCCATTTTTCTTGTAAGACAAATTCCTCCTTTGCTCTCTAATTTTATGCAAGTCCAAAGTCTAAGCTCCCATCATCTTCCTTTCTCTTCTAAGCCTGCTGAGTGGATGTAAATTGAAGCAGTTTGGTAGAACTAGTTAATGACGCAAACTTAGAGATAACAAAAAACCAAAACAGCCAATCTCCCGTTTGATCCAATGGCACAACTATTTAGGGATAAAAGGAATCCAAATGGCCAGTCTCAGAAAGGAAGGAGGTAAGTCCACCTGAATCATACAAGAGTTATATCTCGTTCATAATGCTAATCAGGTTATGAAAAGTCAACTCAATAATCTTCAGTTCCAAACTAATTGAGGTCCTATAAAATCCTCTTTCTAACTCTGCTGTGGTTCTATGACTCACATGTAATAGAGGGAAAATCTTATAACTACAGCCAGTGTAATACCCATATTTTTTTTTAAATTATATTTATAAGTAATAATTATTTTATGAATATTTAATTAAAGTTATGAATATAAAAGAATTTTTGAAATTTATTATATTTTAAAGAAATAAATATTTGAAAATAAAAAGGGAAATATATTTTTAAAAAAAATTAATTTTAATTTAAGTAATTTATATTTAATTAGAAAAAATATTATTTTTCAAGTTTTAGTATGTTAAAATGAAGTATATTTTATAAGGAATTTATTGACTATTTATTTATAATTTTTGGACTTAAAATTAATTTTCTAAAAATTTTCAAAAAAAAAAAAAAAAAAATAGGACCAATCAGAGACTGCCACGTGGCAGCCTCGGATTGGCTGCTAGCAGATTAAATTCTGCTGTAACGTGAGAAGAAGCAGAGGGAGAAGAAGAAGAAGAAGAAGAAGAAGAGAGGAAGAG
>CANXYC011645559.1:0-12479 GCA_948193065.1 Aleurites moluccanus
ATACCGTGCCCTAACAGTCCCAGAACTGACTCAGCAAATGTGGGATGCCAAGAACATGATGTGTGCTGCTGATCCAAGGCATGGCCGGTACCTCACTGCCTCTGCCATGTTCCGTGGAAAGATGAGCACCAAGGAAGTGGACGAGCAAATGATTAATGTCCAAAACAAGAACTCTTCATACTTTGTCGAGTGGATTCCAAACAATGTCAAATCCAGTGTCTGTGACATTCCACCTAGGGGTCTTTCCATGGCATCCACTTTCATTGGCAACTCGACTTCCATCCAGGAAATGTTCAGAAGAGTGAGTGAACAATTCACTGCCATGTTTAGGAGAAAGGCCTTCTTGCACTGGTATACTGGCGAAGGAATGGATGAGATGGAGTTCACAGAAGCTGAAAGCAATATGAATGATCTTGTGTCTGAATACCAGCAGTACCAGGATGCTACTGCTGATGATGATGGTGAGTATGAAGAAGAGGAGGAAGAGGAAATGGAACACATGTGAAGGACTTGAGGCAGCCTAGCTACAAAGTAAAAGTTGATTATCCGCTTCACTATATAGTTTGTATCTGTTTTTAAGATGGGTGAGAGAACAACATCAAGCATGAGAAAATTACCCAACTTTTATAATTGCATGTAGTTAAGAAGTAATGGTTGATGAAGCAGAATTGAATAGATGTTTTGTATGTTCTATATGTATCATTTCGAATTGTGTTCATTTCTTTATATTATCATTAAAATCATCATTTTCATATTTCAATTTGAATTGTTTGCTTTGCAATCTCTCTCTCTCCCCCTTGTATATAAGGAGCATAGTTGGTGATGGTTATGAATTTTCATATTTGTCCTTATAATGATATAATATAGGTGAAAAACTAAGAATTTCTTGTCCAAAATAACGGCCGGAATTGGGTCCGTCCACTTCCATGTGGGCAACATATGAAATGTATTTGGAAAAGGTCTGTCGGATAAATGATTTAGGAAAAGAGACTGAATGAATAATAATGCTTAGAGTTACTGATTTTATTGTCTATATTTTGGAAAATTAAGACGTCATGATATGTTTTCTTGTGAATATTTTAATTTTAATTTTATTTTCACCACATTAAAAGATTTTACATATCTTATATAAGAAAAATATAAGAATCTTATTTTAGATATTTTAAAATAATTTTCTTTTATATTTTAGATATTTTAAAATAATTTTTCTTTTAACTTTTTAGCTTTTTATATTATGTTTTGTTTTTTCTTTTTCAAAGCAATGTTTTTCTTTTATTTTCAACAAAAATCTAATAGCATGTTTGGGAATCCAATTGTCAAAATGAGATTTAATTAAAATAGAGTTTTGTCAAAATAGATTTCATATAAAAAAAATTCAATTGACTTAAAAACTTAATATTTCCTTATAAAATCTGATTTTGAGGCTTTCAATTAAATTGTCAAATAATATCAATATTGAGATATAATTATTCATTATTATCTGTATTATGTAAAAAAAAGAAAAAAAAAAGATTAAAACGTAATGACTCCATATATTTTGAAGATAATATAATAATTTAAAAATATTATTTTTATTATAATATACATGATGATTTCATTTTTTTTTTTTTTACTTATTTTAGTCCTATTATCATTAGGACATTTTAAAAAAAATAAAATAAAAAAAATATTTTCAATGAGTATAAATAATAAAATAATTTTTTTAATAATTGTTAAGAATAGTTATTTCATATAAAATACAAATATAAAATATATCTTTTATCTTGAATAAATTAGTTTGCAAGTCCATACTTCATGGACTTAATTATTTTAAAATATATAGTTATTTGAGTATTTAAAAACATAGTTTGTAAAATAATATATAAAATTGAATAAATAAAAAATATATATAATAATTAATTATTAAATAATAAAATAACTAATTAGAAAAGTACAAAATGAAATGAGAATAATAGAGGGAAGAAACAAAGTTTGCATCACATTTCATTATATTAATCAATTAAAAATAAAATTTATAAAGGATATATTGATGTAAAAAGATGAAAATCTACTTGTATCTTGGATAGAGAGAAAGGCATTGGTTGATGGATAGGGAAAAATGATTATGAAAAATATATTAAGGAAAAAATTTAAAAATTTCTTAATATAAGAAAATTAGTATGATTTAATCGTTAATCAATAAATACTTACTTAATATTGTATAATCATCTTTTCACAATGTAAGATGAAATTTAAGAAGTATAATATTATATTATTAATTAATAATATTCAATTATCAACCTATAACTTGAAATAAAAATTTAAGAGATATCATCTATACACTACTTATTATTTAGTGAAGTTTTTAAAGCTTTAAAAAATAAAAAATAAAATAAAATCAAGTAATTAATAATTATTATAAATTAAATATACAACTTTTTTTTACATTAAATTTTAATGCCAATAAAAATATTTAAATTTATAAGAAAATTTATTTTAAAAAAGTAGTATATCACAATTTAATGAGAAAAAAATTATTTTATAACATGTAAATAAAATATTTATGATTTTTTATTGGTATTTAGATGAGTGGAAACATATGATTGATCTATCCTATAAGAATTAATTAATATATGAATATTCAAATATTTATTTTTTCAAAAAGCCTTTGATATGAGTGTGGTATCTTTTGCAATGACATTTTAATTTTGTTACGCGCGAAATATTAGGAAAAATGGTATGGATAAATAAAATCGGAGAAAGTGAGTTGCCATTTAATTTTTTAATTGTTACTAAGATCACGATTAAAATGCTTTTTTTTTTCTTTAAAAAATAAATGGCGATTGTATCCTTAGAGAACATCATACTGCCTTAGAGATTCAGATAAAGAAATTATATACAAATTAGGAAAGGTGTTAGGCATCTCAATTTGTTTGACCATTACAATCAGCTTTTACTAAAACTAAAAATTTAATTTAATTTTAATAAAAGAGAACTTAAATATAATTTTAATGAATGAACAGTTTATATATGTAAATTACGTAAGATACATAAACATAAACATATAAATATTTCAACAGTTTATATATGTAAATTACGTAAGATACATAAACATAAACATATAAATATTTCACTTAAGGATAACATACTAGTTCTAAAAAAAATGGGAAGGAAAAATAATTCCACTAAGCAACCTAGCAAATATATGAGCACAATCGGTCAAAAGCTAAATATTTCCATACATACATGCTACAAGCAACCTAATAAAGAAAGGAGAGAAGAAATGATTATAATACATTAACTTATAAAAAGCTTATACTAAAGAAAGGGGAGGGTAATTGATTACAAACCATTAATTGATATGAAAATATATACTAAAGAAAGGGAAGGAGAAATGATTATTTGATTGCTTAAATATTATGATGTCTTTTGTAGCAATTAGCTTGCTTTTGAGTCTAAATGCATATAAATCTATTTGCCTTAATAAATAATTGGCTTTATTAATCTCATGATATTCACTTCTCCATGGGAATTCTTACATGGTTAGTCTAAACAAGTACATACAAAACAATATACATGGAAAATGATAAATAAACTTGTATACATTAATCATACTTTTATCAAGTTGTTCCAAAGATCATGTTCAATCATATACATATAATTTATTTAAAATATAAAATAGAAACAATAGCTAACTTTTATGACTTGATTATATAATGTCAATCTTAAAGCAAACTAAGCATGTCAATGCTTTGCATAAGCTAAATACAAAATATATATATATATATATATGTTTCATCATCAAAATAAAATATTTAACGCAATAAATTTAACATGGCAGTAGCTATTTATCATAATTATGCACATATGAAAGTAATTAACAAGTATCTAAGCATGCTAACATCATTATAAAGATTAATCATTCAAATCAATGTGTTTTAGACGTAAACTAAACAATTTAACCACATTTTCATTAAAATAGTAATGCATTGATATGCACAACTTTAATAAACATCATGCAAAATTCAAAAATGACTTAAATGCATATACACAAGGTTTCCAAGCATGAATTATTCAAAAGAGGCAATCATACATGTAAAGAAGCACAAAAGTCATAAAAAAACTAAAAATACAGTCGGAGGCTGTGCGGCCCTACGTGAGCACATGACTCTTGCTCCTGGGTGATGATATTTTCACGGTCTTTGGCTATTTTATCTTAGGATAGATCAATTTTAAGAACTTGGAAACTTTATTATGAGCAAAATAACTTTGAAATATTCATTTTAATTCATGAAATAATTAAAATTTAGGTGTGTGTGCGCTTGTGATTTTGTGAATGACATTAGCTATGCCACAAGGAATTTTGAGTGTGGTTATTTGCCTTTCATTAAAAAGGCGAACCCAAAGTTTGAGAAACAAAACAAATCCATACCCAATGCATCATCAATCAATTGTAATTATACATACACCATATTGATCTTTAAAGACAGAAAGTAAGATACATATAACATATACAAAGCAAACATCATATGGATTTTGTGACATTAATTGTCATAAATCCATATGATCCGATGAATTTCTACATTTTATCAAGGTGTTGGACTCCTTAGGTTTGTTGTCGATTTTGATAATAACAAAATATATCAATGTGTTAATTATGCTAACAATTTTGTTTAAGTTCTTTAAGGCATGAAAAATCATGACCAATGATTATTTATAGGTTTAACACAATTTGAATGAGTGCATATGCTAAGGGAGAGTATATTTGAGAAATGCAACAAATTATAATTCAAGTTGCAGATTGTAGGAAAGTAGCTTCCGCTACAAAGCAATTCATGCCCGCTATTTAAAGTCGCAGCCGCTACGAAAAATGTAGCGCCAGCTACTAAGTAAGTCGTTGTCGCTACACAGTATTCACGGTCATAAATTTCAAATCCAAAAGATTCAGAAGCTCATGAGTCAAAATAAGCAAAAAAGTAGTGCCTGCTATTAAGTAAGTAGCAGCCGCTACCTATTATTCACAGCCGCTACATTCAATCCAGAAGATCCAGTAGTCTAAGTTTAAAAGTATAGCCCCGCTACTAAGCATATAGCTCTCGCTACTTAAATAAGTAGTTACCGCTACTTTTGTATAGCGGCCTCTACTCTGAAAAATTAGACGTAAAAACTAGTCGTTGGAAAAGTTGTCAAAATGCATTTAAGAGGTATATATTTCATCAAATGTTATAAATATGAATTGGTGAGAAGCTTAAATAATAAAATAATAACTGTTGAGAACTTATTATTGAGTTATTATACCAAATCACTTGTATTTATGGCTTGAAAATTTTATTTACTATAAAATCATTTTTGTAACCTATTAATAATAAATTTTTAAATTGATTAAAACTCATTGATTGTTTGAAAATTGAAAAAAAAAATTAAAGGGGATTGACCGGAAGTTCCCTGTGAACTCGGCGGAACAGTTACTGGGTGGTGGGGCGATAAGGCGTTCAAGGAAGCACAAAAATAGTGCAAGCCTAGGGTTATTTGGACTGGGAAATCTGAAAGTATACAAAGATTCCATCTTTTGGTGATTTAGAGCAAAACACAGATGCCAAATATTTGTGTATTTGCGCCAATGAAACCATTCATTGAGTTGAGTTTAAAGATTACCCAAGATCTGACTTCCATCTTTACATAGGTTCATAATTTTTCTTTTAATTTTTAATTTTTTTAATTTTAAATTTTTTTATTATTTAAAAATATGAATTTTTATTTTTTAATAATTTTTTGTTGTTTAAAAATACAAAATGTATATCATAATTTTACTTTATTAAATTTATTAACTCTATTAATGTTAATTTCATCAATATATCTCAAATTAGGCTAAAATTAAAATAATATAAATAATTTTTAAACTGAATAAAATTTAAGCCATATATATCATTGATATATAATAATTTTTAATATGGTTTTAACAGGAAATTCATGGTCCATCCCCTTAATATTCATGAGGTGTATATACATAGGTTTGGGTATCCTAACTTTAAACAATTCAATTTAATGGAAAATTTCAGAGCTCTAAATTTATCATATTTTTTCTATTAAAGTTTTAATTTTTTCTATTTAAAGTTTTTATATGATAAATTATAAATGATAAAAATTACTGAAAATTTAAAAATTTATGAAAAAAAAAAAATCATTTCTATACTTCTAAAATTTTCATGTTGTATCTACTAAACAGTATAATATTTTAGAAAATAATATAATTTTTTAATAATTTATAAACTATCATTAACACATTTATCATGAATTTTACTTTTGAAAAAAAAAAAAAAAAGTTTAAAAAAAAAAATTTAGAGCTCAATATGAAAAAAAAAATTATTAGGATTCAATGGATAAAATATAGTAAACTTAATTATCTCCAAGTTTGTAAGCCATAGATAGGCAAGCTCAATTTGTGTAACCCATAGAATTTTAAAAACAATTACATTTTTTAATTTTAAAATCATTCAATTTTTTAAATATTCTAATATCTCAAAATTTTATATTTTTATTAATGATAATAATAGGAATTAAAATTATTAATTTTAAAATACTGCATCCTAAAAATAAAGAAAACCTTATGATTCCTTTATAAGATATTTGTTATATATGGTGTTAAAAATAAGAGTTAAAAAATAATAATGCAGATAAAATTATATATATTTATTTATAAATAAGTGAAATGAGTGATTTAACAAGTGATATAAATTAAATCAATTTATTTAAAAATAAAATTAAATAAAATTAGGAATTCATTTCACTCATTTTTAATTATTAATTATTTTTTTAATCAGTATTTTAGGGACATTTCTTTAACAAAAATTCTTTAATTATGTAAAATACTAAAATAAATTAGGGGTGAATGCCAAACCGATCAAACCAAACCAAAATAGATGGTTTCACAATATATTTAGTTTAGTTTTATTTGAAAAATAAAATAAATCAAAAATTCAGTTTGTTTACAATATGAATATTCTTTTTCTCTAGTTTCAAACCAAACCAAACCGAATATATATATACCATTATTACAATTAAATATATTTGATTTGATTTTATATAATCACCTTTTTTTAACCTAATATTAATTTAGAATTTTAAAAAATACCATCTATAAAAATTAATTATAAATAAATAAAAAAGAGTCTAATTATTGATAAAAAAATATAAATTTTGGATGTGTTAATTAATAAAATAGATAAATTTTGGGTTTTAATTGAATTATTTTTGAAATTTTTTTTTATTACCGATACTTCATTAGTGTTTTTCCTAAATTTATAATAAAATAATAATGATTTATAAAAAAAAAAATCTTTAATTTGAAACCGATAAATCGAAGATATTTAAATCAAATCAAACCAAATCAAAACTGACAATTTGAGTATAATAATTATTTAAATTTTAAAAATTTTTCAAACCAAAAATATTAATTTAATTTGATAACATCCTTTCAAATTGAATAACTGTTGTCACCCCCTAAAATAAACACGCAATGACTAAAGTGTTAAAATAGACAGATTTCATTCCCTTGGAAAGTCATAGTTCAGTTTAGTTTTTCCGTACCAATGATTTCATTATAGATGGCATTGAATCACACTGACATTTTCCGTCAAACGTTTAATTCCTGAAAGTTGAACAGCTGAATCTATCTAAAATTTTATTTTTATTTTTTTTTGAAGGGTTTAATAGGAGATATTAGTGATTAGTATTAAAAAGAAAGAAATTTTTTTTTAAGATATTATGTTTATTTTCGATAAATCACATATTTAACTATGTAGAAAAAAATTTAAATTCAAAATCTCTTTAAAAAATATAAGCTCTTTACCATTCAAGTTAGACTTTCAATGATTTATCTAATGTTATATTTTGGGTAACATATTATTTAGTTTTTGAAATTTAGCGAAATTAATACTTAGATCCCTATATTTTCAGAAAGTAGTTGTTGGGTCTCTAATATTTGATTCTGTCACAATAATTGGTCATTCCATCTATTTGGCCGTTAAATATCATTAAAAAATAAAAATACTCCTAATTTTTCATCAAATTTTCTTTTTCATGTCATTTCATTAAAACCTACTTCAAAATTTCTTCACTTTTCTTCACAATCAAACCTTCATTTCTCCATATAATTTCACTAATCACAACACCCACACACAAATTTTACTTCCTTTAATTTCAACAAACCTAAAATTTACATAATTAATTAATTTATTAATTAAGCACAAAAAAAGAAAAAAAAAGAAAAAGAAAAAATATCACAATATAAAAAATATATATATATGAATATGAGTTTTTAACAAAGAAAAAATGGGAAGAAAAGGAAAGAAAAGGAAAGAAAATGAAGGAAAAAAAATATAAAAGTTAAAGTTGAGGGTATTTTGGGAAAATAATTTATTTTTTATTTAATTTTTTATTTTTTTAACATAAAATTTGAAAATAATCGACAGAATGACTAATTGTTATGACAGAATCAAACGTGAGGGATCCAATAACTACTTTCTAAAAATACAATGACCCAAATATTAATTTCACTAAATCTCAGGGACTAAATAGTATTTCAATATGTATGCTTGCCTTATAAATAGACGTGAGATTTAGAATATTATTGACAAAATTAATATTAAAAGTAGATCTTTATCCATAATTTTTTAAAAATTATTTTAAGATAATATAATACAATAATTAATTACTTAATTAATTTATGTCAGATTTTAAATGTTTTAAAAGTTAAGATTTCCAACCCTATCTTATGTTTTATTATTTTATGGTTAATTTTATTCCATGCATTCAACAATTTAATACCTACAAAAAGGATATCTAGGTAAATCAAATAATCTATAGTATTTTTTTTTTATTCTTGTAGTGCATTTCTATAATTAAATATATTAGAATTTAATTTATTTGCTTACTCTAGGCCATAAAAAGGATAGGATAAGAAAGAGATAAAGAAAAAGAGAGAATGCTCGGAGGATTTCAGTAAAAAAAAAAATTATTACTTTCCAAATTCGAGGTAAGTGACCGACATTAAATAATGAAAAACGTAAAATTTTTAAAATTTATAGTTAGTTTAAAATCACATTAAATGATTAATTTGAACTGTGATAACTATAATTGTCATAAAATCAAGACTCGATCCACTTGTTAAATAGAATCGAAATACAAAGCAAATGATAGTCTCTCAGGTTACCATATTCATCATATCAAATTTATCATCATAAAAATAATTCTATTCAACAGGTCGCCAATCAAATAAGGAAGCTCAACTATCTTATAACTAAATAACTCAAATTTTCAAGAAATTAAAATAGATACACTGAATCCAACAAAAAGTATTATGTGGAGCTTCTAAATTAATTACGAAACAAATACGAAAATAAACAATAAATATAAACATTAACTGCCGAAGGAATAAATGGCAGGATTGACTCGACTATAATCCAACTTCTGACGCTCATCTGTAAACTGAAAAAATAAGTGAATAGAGGTGAACGTTCAACTCAGTAAATGATATTGTCTAATATTCTCATCCAGTGCCATCTAATTATTCTATCAATAAAATACTCATACAACATGTCAAACAGATAAATAATCATATAATTAAATAGAAATGAAAATTAGTCAATAAGAACCATACTAAACCATATTATGGGGAGTCGATCCCCCTATTTGGCTCTCTGAAAGTCCCAATAGCAACTAAGAGGAGGGGTGAATTGGTTGTTAGATAAATTAAGGATAAATTAAAAATTAATAAGATGAAGGAGGGAATAGAAAAATCAAACACCAGAATTTTATAGTGGTTCAGCCAACATTTGCTTACTTCCACTTCTCAAAATCACACTTGAGTTTTTTACTTAATTTTTTTGCCGGTGCAAGATCAAACCCAAATGTTTAGGCTCACACTAAAAGCTTAACAAATGTTTTATCAAAAACTCACACTTAAAACCTTTATAAGTATTTTATCAAAAACTCACACTTAAATCTATACAAGTGTTTTATTAAAGTTCATACTTAAACCCTTAAAAATTACAAAAGATGAGAAGAATAAGAAAATCCCCTTTTACTTTTTTCCAACTCTCAAATAATCAATGAGACTTAACCAACTCAAAAGTTTATAATTAATAACTCACAAAAATGGTTTTACAATAAATAAGTTTTTCAAGTTATAAATATGAATGATTTGGTACAATAGCTCAATAATAAGTTCTCAATTATTATTCTCTTATTTTTTAAACTTTTCACCAACTCATATTTATAATCTTGAATGAAATATAGCTGTTTGACTTCATTTAATGTCAATTAATGCAATTGACAGCTTTTCCAACAACTAGTTTTTTTTTTTTTTTTTTTGCTATTTTTCCATAATAGCAGGGGCTGCTTGCTCATGTTTCCTAGACTTGAACTACTAGACCTTCTGAACTTCTAAGTAGCGTCAACGATTGTTCCATAGCTAGCACTACTTAACTTAGTAGCAGGGGCTACTTATTTGGTAACGGCTGCAATTTTAAGTAGCGGGTGCTACTTATTTAGTAGCTGCTGCTACTTTCCTACAATTTGCAACTTGAATTCTAATTTGTAGTATATCTCAAATATGCTCCCCCTTAGTATATGCAATCTTTCAAATATGTTAAATCTATGATTAATCACTGGTCATGATTTATCATACCTTGACTAACTTAAAAAAATATTAACATAATTAACACAATCAACATGTTTTGTTATCATCAAAATTAACATCAAACTCAAGGGGTCCAACACTCTCTGATTTTAAATATTGTATCTTAATCCAATTCATGGGGTTTCACCGTCATAGCCATAGCCAAGCAGCGCTAACCCGACTAGCAAGCAGCGCCAAGCGATGAGTAAGTCCCCGCCGTCACACCAGTTATAGCTCATCATATCATAACATCATATCCACATTCTAAGTAGTCCGATTTCATTCCAATCCCATCCAACCACACATAATATGCAACACAATTAATAATGCGTCATACACAAGCGCATGTCTCTAACTAATTAATAATATTAAAACACACACACACACACACACACATACATACATATATATATATATATATATATATATATATATATATATATATATACAATTAAATGTACATGCATGAAAAACAAGAAAATATATTAGAAAGTATCACTCACAAACTTGATGACTATCAGACTGGCTGGCTCTTCTTAGAGCGTTTTCTGACTAACCGCAAGGAAGACGCCTGAAATACTATAACTGAATACGAAAAGAATTATTAAAATAAAATACTTAAATATTTTATGAAACGACTTTTAAGAATTTTGTAAAAAATTTGGCAGAATCTCCCTTAGACTAGGACATAGCCATCTGAAATAAAAACAATCACACTTCTAATAAATAATCTATAGGCTCACATCTAACATCAACAACTCTATTGGCCTCTCTTGAGTCACCATCTCAACAATAAGTATTTATAATAATTTTACACGCCTCAATTATCTGATCCAAATCATTAATTAATTATTTATAATAGTCCAATAAATATTCTAAGAAATATTCTAAATTAATTGTAATAATTATTATTTAATTATCAAGACTCTAAAATAATAATTTTGAAAAAATCCACATTTAATAATCATTTCATCAAATAACACATTTCATCATGAATTCAATTATCTCAATCTCCAAAATAATTTATAATAATCTGATAAATTATTCCGACTAATTATAATTAGTTAGCAAACAAATTTCAATATCGATACCCAATTAATTTAGTAAAATAATTATTTCACAACTAATTCTCGATTTCAGTGTCCCATGATTTAATAAAATAATTATTCACTTAATTCTCAAATAATAATTACATTATAATTAATATCTCAATATTTAATCCTTTAAAATATTACCATGATCAATATTTTATTCAAATAAATTAGCAATTGAACTCCAAATAATTTTCTTCATTTTAAATTAATTTATTGGCGTAATTTAATTATCATCTCAACTAATTTATTTCACAAATATTCAACTTCCGATACCAAAATTCCACACATAGCATTTAAATAATTTTCATAATAATTCTAAATTAATATAGTTAATTTATCTTAATTTTTACACCTAATTTAAACATAGTTATCAATTATTCATTGTCTAAATATTCTAATATTAGTGTCAATACTTAATATTTTCTATGAATTTATCTCCAAACATATTCAAATAATTTAAAATAAATTTTAGAATAATTTAAAACCCACTTACTCGTAGATGTTGAAAAAATACATACATGTTCCTTTTTTGGTTCCGACTTCGGTTACCAATCGAAGAAAAATAGGTACCATCGAAAAGCTGGTGTCAAGGGAAGTCCAATGGAGTAAAAAAAAAAAAAAAAAAAAAAAAAAAAAAAAAAAAAAAAAAAGGGAAAGGAGGACGAAAACGGCATGAAATTTTTTAAAAATTATTATTTTGGGGGAGTAAGTTGTCCGGGGCCTGTTTG
>CANXYC011645749.1:0-12931 GCA_948193065.1 Aleurites moluccanus
TATATATATATATATATATATATATATATATATTGACTCACTGAGTATAATGTTATACTCACCCCTTCAGTGGTTATATGTTTTCAGGACCTCAATGAGGCAGTCATCCATTGGCTACATCATCTTCAGCCTTGGATCACAAATATATGTATTTGAGGTCACTCCTGTGTATAGAAGTTCCTTGGTATATAATGTATAGAGGGCTTAGATTGGTTTAAGTATAATGTCAATATGATCAAATGATAATCAGATATAATGTGAATATGCTAATAATGTTCATATATATGATATGAGAACTTTATATGATGTATATATGATATGAGTTATGAATGCAAATATTGAAGTGCATATTGAGTTGTGATTGACTACTGGAGGATAAAAGGGGATGTATGCTATTTTGGAAGTGCAATTTATATATTTTATGGATAGCTTAAGTCAGAGTTACAAAGAAAACTCTGTCAGTTTTTCTGTATGATTGTATATTATGATGTTTTAAAAAAAAAATTATAACCTAAAATGTATCACAGGTTAAGTAATGATTGTAAAAGTTAAGTTAAAATAAAATCATGGGTTCTTCGAGGTACTGGTCGCCTTGGCATTACCCGTACCCTAGGACTGTCATGATGTAAAATTAGGCCGTGATAGTATTTTATAGTAGTGTAATTATTTTTAAACACTGTATTTTTGTATGTTGATATCCTAGCTGCTCCATGGGTTGTATATGATATAGTTAGTTTCTAAACATATATGTATAGCATATTATGGAGTATAATTAATGATATAGTATGATATGATGAATGTTACAGCCAATTACAGTATAATTTACAAACAATTTACAGATTGACAGAATGAATATTAATTAAGTAATTGATTATTAAATTATTGGAAATTAGTAATTGCATGTGATACTGGGTTTTACAGGTGCTAGTCGCCTTTGGCATCTCCTGCATCCTAGGACCGTCGCGTCTTGAAATCGGGACGTGACAAGAAGCCTCATCCAAAACTTTTTGTAAAGCATCCTTGTGATTCTTAGAACTCAAAATTAAAGCTAAAAAAGAAACGTGGGCAAGAGACCTCCTCGATTACTCAATAATATTATAGTCACTCTGTTTCATTAGCTTTAAAAATTCATTTTCTTCCTTCTCTTCTATGCCCTCACCAGCAGCGGCTTCCTTACCCTTCTTCCCTTTCTCCTCTTCCGTAGTCAGAATGATTTCATCTAAAATGATCATAGGCTCTTTAACCCGAGCCTTCCCCTTCTTCAACTTGTCCATATCCTCTGGAGCATAACACTTACCGCTCCAAGTAATATAATCAACACTCTTTCCCTTTTCCTCTTGAATCAACTCCGAGTTGGCTAATGGGGTGGTACTTGGTAGTTTGTTTGGAGTGATTGGATTGGGATTTGAATTGGTTGGGTTGTCTGAATGATTATGGATGATGGTCCTACATAAGTGATCTTTGGTTTTGAAAGGTATTGTGTTTGAGGGGATTGTGTTTGGGATATTAGGTTACAAAAGGAAATAATGGGAGGGGAATAGCTAACTACTGGTGAAGCCATGGTAGTGCTACTAAAAGTAGGTTGTGTATGCATTTGGAAATTATAATTACATAGGACAACGTGAGTATTGGTCACTGGAAGTTGCACTGGAGCTGTAATTACAGCTACCAGGGGTAGTTATGTAGGGTACATGCTAGGATTAATCTTTTCAGAGGTTTTGGTCTTGTAACCCTTAAAGCTGATCATATTAACATCTTCAACTTGAGACACCCCCTAATGTCTTTTTCCTCCACTTTAATAACATTCACTAACGCACTTACTCTAGCGGTAGTGTGATTAGGCAAAGGATTAGTGTTGATGTTTGGTGATGATCCTTCACCCTCGATCTTTAACCACCCATGTCTGATTAACTACTGAACTTTTGCCTTGAAAATGGGACAATTTTCTATGGAATGGCCAATGACATTTGCATGGTATTCACATCTAGCATTTGGATTGTACTAGTTAGGATAAGGTGGGTTTATAGGATTTGTAGGTGTGGGAACTATTTGGTTGATGTTGAAGAGATATATGAATATATCAGTATAAGACACAGGTAAAAGAGGAAAATCTCTATTTTGGTTGGCTTTTTAGTTGGTTGAGTATTGGCTAGGTCTTGGCTGGAACTAGGTTTGAGATGGGTATGATGTTTGTTAGTATTGGGCTCTAGGTTGGTTTGGTTATTATGGTAGTTCTGGGTTATGAGGAGGCTATGGATAAAATTGAGAAATGTTAGAGATATGACTTTGAGTTCTAGAAGGGTAAGGTGATCTTAGTAGAGGAAAATAACTAGTTGGTCTTGAATGGCTATAAAAGGGCATGTGTGGTGGATAAGACTGATTGGTAGCTTGGTAAGGCACATTTGGAGTGTTGACCATGTGTACCTCTCCTTACTTTTTCTTATTACCATTTGTCCCCTTCTTTTGGTTACCAATAGAATGTGCATTTAATCTCCCCTGTTTCCAACTTCTATTATTTCTCCAGCTTGGATTAAATCAACAAAATTGGTAGTAGTATTACCAATTAGATACATGTGAAATGGGTCTTTCAGAGTATCCACAAATAGGTCATAAAGTTCATGATTTGTTATTGGCGGTTGTACTTCTGCTGCTTTCTCACCCCATCTTTGGGCATATTCCTTAAAACCTTCAGTTTCTTTCAGACACATTTTGCATATCTCTCATACTCGGAGTTGTATCAATGTTGAACTTGTAATGCCTGAGGAAGGTGTCTGCCATATCGTTCAAAGAATGAATCTGACTTTTGTCCAGCTGGGTGAACCATCTAACTGCGAGTCCTGTTAGGCTCTCAATAAAGAAATGAGTGAATAGCTTTTCATTTGACGTTAAATCAACATCTTAGAGACATAAGCAGCAAGTGTAAGCGAAGGTTAGTAGACCCAGTATATTTTTCCAACTTTGGTAGTTTGAACTTTTTGGGGACTACTACATTCAACACCAATTTAAAACTAGAAACGTCCAATGAGCCATACAAATTCAAACCCTCCATTGCCCGGAGCCTTTCTTCAATGGAGGACAACTTCTCTTCCTCTTTTGCTTTCTTTCTGTCCATCTCTGATGTACTGTATAGCATTTCTGTAACCATAGGAGAGGTATGGATTATGCCTTGAGATACCACCGAGAAAGTGAATGGAGGAATATAGCTATTTCCACTTGCAGAATGAACGGGCTGTGGAATCTTAGTATTTGCATTGGTTATGTTTGGATTGAAGGGGACTCTAAAAGTGTTGATTGTGCTTAAGGAGCTGCCTATCTCAGATGTGGTGCTTGAAAAAGTGTAGGGGTTAAGGAAAGCAATAACTGATTGTATCGACTCCTTAGTAGGAAGGGTAGGAGTTCCCTGGGTGAATGTATTTGGTGCTGTTAAAGCATTGTCCCGTGTGAGTAAGTCATCAGTTAACAATTTATGGATATCGGTGAGCTGAGTTTTGAGGTTTCCTACATCATTTTTCAAAATATCAATCTCTTCCTGGTGTTCCATTTTAATTCTTAATTTAGTCTGATATGCATGATTAGGAGCGGTGACAACCCGTGACTTTCCTTTTGGTCTACCAATATTTGATTAAAATGTACACAATATGCAATTTATATTGTTAGTTCTTCACATATATATATTTTTTGCATCATATGTTTAATTTGGCAATAAAATCAAAAATAATTAGCAAAAAATATTTAGGGGTGGATATTGTTGAGACTTTGATATTTGTTAGACGAAAAATCGGTATCTCTGGATCATTAATTATAACAATCAAATCAATTTCTTTTAAGGAATAAATGATCATATTTTATCATCCAGCCAAAAACATTTATTCTTTTTACTAAATTTTTTATTTCTTATTACATCAATGCTATACTATATTCAACCTATCTATTTGTGTCAATATTTTATGCAGTCGAGACATATAAAAATGAGCTTTCTCTTGAGTAAAGGGATTGATCTGCATGAGTACTTCTTTAGATTTATTAGTCCCTTTGGCAACCAAGAGGGGGAGTGAATTGGTTGTTTGCGGAATTAATAACAAATTAAAAATTTAATTGAAGGAAAGTAAGGGAAGAAGAAAGAACACAAGAATTTATAGTGGTTCAGCAACCTTACCTACATCCATTCCTCAATATCACGCTTGAGAATTCCCTTAACCGATCCTTTTACGGGTGCAAGATCAAACCCAAGTATTTTACAGGTTCACACTCAAACCTTTACAAGTGTTTTCTCAAAGGCTCACACTCAAACCTATACAAGTGTTTTCTAAGGCTCACACTCAAACCCAATAAGAATTACAAAAGAGTAGAAATAGAAAAACCCCTTACAAGAATTTTCCTAACACTCAAAGAATAGCACAACTAAAGGTGCTTTAACAATTTCAGCTCATTTAAAGTAAATACAAGAATTAATTTGATATAATCTCTCAAACACTTAATCTCTTGTTAATCTCAAGTTCTCCAACCTGTTTGAGCTTCATACTATCTTGTATTTATAGTCTTGGATTAAATATGGCCATTAGGATCCAAAATATAGATATTAGAACCCTTTTCAATGGCTATTTTTTGTGTCATAATCGCGGCAGTCATGATCGCTACGTCTGAGTCGAGCCCGTGACAAAAGCAGCATTTTGCTACTGGACCTTTTTGAAGAAACGTCGCGCCCGCGACTTCTAGTGTCATACTTGTGACTTTTTTCTTTATATCTCAAGATATACAACTCCAAATTATGTATAGTTTTTTTTTGTTGTAAACTTTGAGATGTCTAATACATCTTTTCAGTTTAACTCAACTCCAAAATAATCTGTCTTCATGTCCTAAAAAATCATAACATTTTATTGCTCCAACTTATAAGACAGTTTGATCATGCTTCACTAATTCTTCAATTTCTCCTTATATAGAGCTCAAAATGACTTGATTCTTTTTCCATATAAAACTAGACATCTAGAGATTAATCATATAAAATTTTATGCTCAAATTATTCTTCTATAATTTCTAGCAATATTTTCAAGTTGTCCCATCTATTATGTCCTAGTCTGTCAGCTTGAGCATAATTCCTTCGAAAAATTATATCTTCATTTTTCAATGTCCAATACTCAATCCAATTTTTTTTCCTAAAACTATACATTCATATCTTTCCATATATATATATGGCTTGTCCTAATAACTTCTCCCAATTTATACAGAATTTGGCATCACTCTAGACTATGTGCAAATCTGTCAGTTTTCCGGTTCGTGCCTTTGAATTTCTCGAGTCGCGCCTACTACCGGAGAGATACTATTCATCTGAGGCTACTGAATAATTTGATAAATTCTCATTTTAATTTCGCGTCTGCAAATAATCTTGTCACTCCCGCGACTTCACCTAGTCGCACCCGCTACTGGAGAGACACTGTTCATCTTGAAACTACTGTATGATTTTAGAATTTCTCAAATTAATTTCGCGCCAGCGACTGAAAAGTGTTACGCCCGCGACCGAAAACTTTTAAGGCTGCAACTGACTTTGTCGCGACTGTGACCAAACTTGTTCCTAGAGTCTCACCCGTGACACACCGAAATTCAGCAACCTAACTTGTGCATTTCTTCAATTTTGCTCCTCCTTAATATGTGCACTCTATAAACTTCCTTAAAAAAATGTTAATCCTATAGTTTGAAAAATGGTCATGATTTCTCATGCCTTAATCAGGTCAAACAAATTGTTAGCATAAATAACATATTTTTATTATTTGTTATCATCAAAATTAACATCAAATCCAAGAGGGCTAACAAGATTGTTGAAGGAGACCCCTGGCTTGCTCAATCATATTATGCCTGAAGGAAATCATCTGATCTTTTCACAAGTTAAGTTGTTGATAAAGCCTCTCATTTTCCTTAACTAAATCAGTCCTCTCATGTGTCTATTTTTCATAAGCTTGCTCTATTTCATTTTGAATTAAACATTGTATTTGCTGCTAAGTTGAACAAGTACTGTGAGCTTGCTGTAAAGCTTGGAGCTGCTCCTTTACAAACAACAAGTGATCTTGAATGGCATTGAGCTGGGAATTCAGGCTGTTAATTTGAAACTCTTTCTCTAACACCCTTTCTTCTAAACCTATATTCTATTCTTGCAGATCTATGCATTTGCTTGATAATTGATTGTTATCAAATAGGGCCTTATCTAAATCCTTTCGAAGCATCCCTCCTTTACTTCCCCATTAATCATTTTTTTATCCAGTTCTCATACCCTCTTTCTTTAATTTCTTAAAAGATTCTATTGTTGGCTATTTTTTAGTGTGAGTCGCTCATTCTCTTGTTGCAGTTGCTGGTTTTTTTCTAATAATTCTAAATTCCACTTTTGATTCTCTGTTAGCTTATCTACCAGGTCTTGATGCAACTTCAATTATCGTTGCTTGCACTCCTCATAATAATCCTTTATAGAATTGACCTTTAGTGGTGTGATCTCTTCTATAATATTTGGGAAGTTAAGACATTTTCTCCTGTTTTGTTGCCAAGTTGGATATCCAATAGCGGTCTCATCCTAGTGGGTAAATCCTTGGCCTATGATTAAATTTCTCCAAGTCACCCAGGCCTCTCTCAATAATTATTTCTCATGTGCTAAAGAGAGTAATCCCTCTTCCTGATCTACCTCCGCTTCCTTGATAGTCTTGTATGTCCTAAATCGAAAGTAGAATTTTCCTAATTCTTAGATATACATATAAGATCATTGATGCTTGCCAACTTATGATTAACAGTTGGACTTTCATCTCTTCTTTCCCTTTAGTGATAAAAATTAGGATTACAATATCGTCCGCAAATATTATATTGAAGAAATGCGTAGCTAGAGACATTCATTGCATCAAGGGTCAAATAATATGCAAGCATTCCCAATGCCTCCTAAAATGTTATTGTGTGACAATATCCCTCCTTTCTACATACCTTTTGGGTGCATATGAATTTAGGAAACCTTCCATCAAGGCTTGGCTTTTTTACCAGTCCCTTTGATTGGCGTTTTCTAGAATAGGAATTATATTGTGTCAATTGTAAGGATATAAAAGTTCACTATATTAAGAATGAGTGAAAAATAAAATTTTATAAAAATATTAAATAAACAAATTTAAAAATAAAAAAATTATCATATCATTTGAAATGATAATGATAGTAACAAAATATAATTTTATCAAAATATATTCATTTTGATATTAGTTTATTTAAATATATATGATAATTATATTTTGTCTGATATAATTGCTAATACACAAAAATATTTTGAGAAGGAAGAAGAAACATTAGTCATGTGGCTGAGTTCTAATACCATAAACGAATTTTAAAGATAAAAAAGATTGAATACCAGAGTTTTAGGGCTTTCAATTCTAGAACTTTGAATTTCTAGTACATTTAAGTAAATTATAGCACATAATGATTATTAGGTCTCTCTCTTCACATTTTTCATATCCAAATCACTTCACATTGCTTGGCTGGACTTATCTCCAGGAGAGTGATCTTCAAGTACTAGTGCATAATAATTTATTTATTAAACTAAAGACCAGATCAGACATGGACATAAATTAAAATACAAACCCATAAAATATCCAATTCAAGTTGACATATATCGAGTTGAAACATAGTCGATCAACGAACATGTTAGACTTGGAATTGATGTGGTCGTAGATGAATTGGAAGTCCTTGAGATGGAGTCATCATAGGATCATATCCAAACTTCTCATTAGGGTTTATTAAATCCCATTTGAATCTTGTAATAATATTATGCAAGAAAATAAGTATTTGTACCCGAGAAAGCTCATATCCCAAGCACATTCTTGGCCCCCCTCCAAATGGAATATATGAATAAGGAGCAGGTCCTTTTCCTTCAAATCTTGAAACATCAAAATCTTCTGGATTTTGAAAATGAGATGGATCTTTGTGTGCTGAACAAATGCTAACATACAACTAGCACATTTAAACCCAACAACAAATAGTGAATGTGAATGATATATTTTTCCATTCATAGTAAATTTACCATTGAAACTATATAAGAAAATTTATGAAATTATAGAGACATATATATCCACAACAAAGATTAGATACTTTAATCCTTAATTATAAAAATTATACCATATTTTAGCCACTAATGTTGTAATTCAATTTGTACTTTCTTCTTTAAAATTTATTATTAAAGCAAATCTCAATTTTTTTTTTATGTAATATAGACAATAAAAATAAATTGATTTTTAGTGTATTCATATATGAGCATTAAAAACTAATTAAAGTTGGGGCGCACAAACAATTTTAAAGGGGGTAAAATTGAAGTTTCAATAGATGCACAATTGAAAAAATATATAGAAATCTGAGGTTTTAATTTATTTTCCTATGAGTTTTGAAATTATTTTTCAATTCCACCCTTCCTATGACATTTGCATCTCATATGTTTGTGTGTGTATATATAAGAAGTAATTTTGTTACTATTTCACGATTGGTCCTCATTTTTTGAACTATATAAATATAAAAGTATAAAAATAAAAATTACCTTCCATCCTTTTGGGATTGTATATCCTTCGTAAGTGAAATCAACTAAAGCTTGTCTGAAAATACCACTGGCAGCTGGAGAAAGTCTCATAACTTCAGAGACAACACTCCATGTATACTTCATTTTTTGTACGTCCTCCCATTTCAATAATTCCTTTGCTTCTTTAGAATTTGCAATATCAAGTTGCTCTAATAACCATATGCAGGCAAAAATTTATTAGCATCATTTATGTATTAAATTCTAAATAAACTATTTATTACATACTAGGCATAGTTTAGGAGTCCTAAAAAATCTTTTATTTGTTTTGTGTAACTCCAAAATTAAAATGGGTCATTTCACTAATATGCCAAATAAGTTATTTTTTATTCGAAGGATTATGGATAAGTGGTATTTGTTTATTAAGTTCGAGTTATAATATGAATTAAATTTATTAAAACAAATTATTTTATACAGATTCTAATAAAAAAATAATTTTTTTAACAAGTAATTGTTATTTATCTTTCATAATGTGTAAACTAAAATATATATGTTCAGTATATCTGATATTGGATATTTTAAAGAATGTTTTAAAGATATTAATAAAAAAATAATAACTCATATAAAGTTAAATGCATAAATTTAAAAGCAAATTATATGAGTAAAAATAGATAAATTATATCAATGGTCACTAAACTATCACTTAACTTCAATTTGCTATTATTAAATAACCTAACTATAGATTTTAATTCAATAAGAAGTTATTCTATTGAAACTCATTACTAATCTAATCACCTGCTTATGCAATTCATTCTGAAAGCTTTTTTGTTTTTTTTTTTCAACCTTCCAACCTTTCACTCTCTCTCTTTTTTTCTTCTTTTCTTCTCTCCTATCAATCTTTTTCTATTTCATTTTGTAGATAGATAGGGTTTATAATTTTTTTGAGAAATTAAGGCATTTAAGATGTGATATATGGATATATGGAATGACATTGATTATAATTAAATACAATATTATCAAAATTCTTATTTTTTTCTCATTCGGATAACTTTAAATTAATTTAATTATTTTTGTGTTTTCTAATAGTATTTTGTCTAAAATAACTGTTATTGATTAGTGTCTTTATAACGTTCCTTAGAAAAATTAATGAAGTAATTAAATCAAATTATACTAACCTCGTAAAACTTTTGCATACACTTGAGGCATTTCTGCAAGATACTTGATGAGCAATGTTAAGACAGATCTAGAAGTATCATGGCCAGCAAAAAGCAAAAGCAGTATGTTATCTGCAATTTCCAGCTCAGTTATGAATCTTCCATTAGTATCAGGAGTCACCAACAAATATGACAGAAGGTCTTGTGTAGGGGACGCAATTTTCTGCTCTAATTCTTCTTTCCTTTGTTTAATAATCAACTTGAGTTCTTCCCTAATCACAGTAGCAGCCTTCATAGAATGATAAAATCTTGTGCCAGGTATGTTGATTGCGAAGCCGAAAATCCCTTTCAAAAACACATTAAATTGAGTTCCAAGCTTGGATAAGCTTGCAGGGTCATTGATGCTTGCAAATAAGTCGCAAGCTAGCACAAATGTATATAACTTCAAAGTTTGATAGACATCCACCTTCTCTTTCCCTTCATACACATATATTATCATCAAATATAGTGGGATTTCAATATTGTCGAACAATTTAATTAACATGTTATATTTGCAATTTATAATTAATAATTAATTGTTGAACTTCGGTTGTCTAAGTCTAATTTAATCTTAGCTATTCATAATTATATTTTTAATAAATTATACTGAACGCTTAAATTTGAAACCTCTTAATTTTAGAAACCATTTTAATATTGCTAAATTAAAAACTTATTCATATTATTTTCTTAATAATCTAGCCTATACAAAAAAAATATTTAAATTGTTGGCATTAGGAGTCTCTTAATCGGGTTTCATTCACAGGAGTATTGAGCTTCCAGCAACAACTTAATTGGCTCTTTTTCCTTTGTCTAGAACTCACCTCTACCAGGCTCAAGCAATTTTAGTTTTATGAACCTCGACTTTTATTGTGCTTTCCATTCTTGGTTTTTTGCCTGATGTGGGGTTTTGTAACTTAAACTTCCATTTCCAACATAAATAATCTTATTGATTAATTGGGTGAAACCAAATATAAGAACAAATCTCAAACATGACCTAGCCTATATAAGAATAAATCGAACAAATATTTTTTTATTTTTTATTTTTCCACAAATGTCCATAGCCCTTATATTTAATAAAAAAAGTTATATTAAAAAATGAGTGTTAATATCATTTGATTTAGTATCTAAGTTATTGCTAGGGTGTAAGTTTTTAAGCTCAAACTCTAATCAGATGGAAATTACTAATGATAGCATTAACTAATTTTAACAGATAGAGAGGAATTGCTATAAATTTTACTTACCTTCCCAATCAGTGTTAATGTGTCGTTGAGTGATCATATCAATCCTTTCTGTATAACCCTTAAGAGCATCTGGATTAAGAAATGTAAAGAGCAACTTTCTCATCCTCTTGGCCTCATCACCCACTACACTAATCAAAGCTGATTTGAAAAGCTTACTTATTGATTTTGGCCACCAAAGATTGACCAATTTGTTCTCATTGCTGAACAAGAACTTGTGCCCTGCACTTCCACAAAACACAATGAAGGGCTCTCCTACTAGGGATGTCTTGAAAACCTTCGAATCATATTTTTCCATTCTTTCTCTAACGAATTTTTCTGGTTTTCCTTCGCTAAGTGTTCCATAGAATGATGGAGTTTCTCCAATTAGAGGCCATCCTAAGCTTCCTGGAGGAAGATTAGACCGAAACAATCTCGTTTTAACATGCTTGATGATGATAAGAATTAGTGAAACAAGAAAGAGGGTAAAAGCAACTATGGGCATAGTGAACAAATCCATCTTCATGACTTGATTAAATTTTTGTAATTTAAATAATTAAAGCCCATGTAAGAGTGGAATTGCATATATATTATATTATATATAGTCTATTGATGCCGCTAGTTTTCTTGTGGACGATTTCTTTCTCGCTTTATTTTGTTAGTTTCTTGATGTTTTCTTTTTTCCACCACACATAATGTGGTGGTCATATGAACACTCTCTCTATTATCGTCTTCATTTTCTAGAGCTTTAATTACTCGTGTGTAACAAATGATGGGGCCAGTTGCTATTTACAAAACTTTATTACAACTTGACCCATCTAGCTCTAAAGAAAGTAGGAAACCATTCCATAATTATAAGTGAAGGTTATTTCTTGTAAACAATCTAGATATTGATTTGTGCTAAGACAGGGTTCAACTGAAAATCTTGCTGACATGATTTTATTATCGAGATTGCTTTAAGAGTCTTTAAACAAACTTTAATTAAGTCAAATTTGTTCATATATCTGTTAATTATCAAACTTTTTTTTTAATCTCTAATATATCCCTTCAAAGGCATGAAATAGATGATGAGAAGACATAAAAATAATATTGGCATAAAAATTTTGAAAGGATATTAATAGCAGGGTAATTTTGACCTTTGAGTCTCATCGACAGGGGTGCTTTGCCTATTTTCTAAGACAAATTCTGTCAAATAGAATGGACTTTTTTTTTTTTTACTTGGTGGCTCAGCCATGACATCTAGAAGGTGATGGCTACCACCCAAGTATTATTAGTGTTATAAGGAAAATAAATATTAATCATGCACATAATTTTTATTCTTCGTATAGTGAGGTTAACAACCTAATTAATTATATCAAATTTGAATGTTGTTGTCACGGCTTAATTTTAGATCATAACGGTCCTATGGTATGGGTAATGTCAAGGCGACCAGTACCTCGAAGAATCCATACTTTTACTTTAACTTGACTTTTACTTTAACTTGACTTTTACAATCATTACTTAACCTGTGATAAATTTTAGGTGATAATTTTATTTTTTTTAAACATCATAATATTCATACAGAAAAAAACTGACTGAGTTTCCTTTGTAACTCTAACTTAAACTATCCGTAAAACATAGAAATTACACTTCCAATATAACATACATCCCCTTTTATCCTCCAGTAGTCAATTACAACTCAATATGCACTTCAATATTTGCATTCATAACTCATATCATTTACATATCATATAAAGTTCTCATATCATATATATGTACATCATTAACATATTTATGTCATATCTGATTACCATTTGATCATATTTGACACTATACTTTTAGCCAATCCAAGCTCTCTATATATTATATACCAAGGAACTTCTATACACAGGAGTGACCTCAAATACATACATTTGTGATCCAAGGCTGAAGATGATGTAGCCAATGGATGTCTGCCTCACTGAGGTCCTGAAAACATATAACCACTAAGGGGGTGAGTATAACATTATACTCAGTGAGTCAAT
>CANXYC011645898.1:0-12141 GCA_948193065.1 Aleurites moluccanus
AATGATTGTATATGATGTCTTATATATGGAAATGATAGATTATACTGATATATGTATGTATTGAGATGTTGATGGAGATCCAGAGGGATCCTTGTTTGAGAATGGTTGTGAATGATTATTAGAAGTGCTGATTTACTTGTTGTATTTTTGGGCATAGTCATATTATAGAGGAGATGCTGTCGAATTTTCTTCAGCATTCTTAAGTTATTTAAGCTGTTTATCTGATTTGCATGCCATATAGTATAGTTAATTGGGTTCTTCGAGGTACTGGTAGCTTATGCAATACCCGTACCCTAGGACCGTTGTGACTCCTGGGTTGGGTAGTGACAGATAGTCTTAGGATATCTTTACCTTATCATGGTAACTTGTATCCACTATCATTATGATTACTTTTCTAGAAAAGCAATCATGCTGAGGGGTAGCTGTGAACATTGATTTTTTACACCTGTCAGACTTGTGCCAAGCACCAAAGCCTAAGCCATTCATAGACGGACTCAGAAAGCATCATAACAGGTCTGAGCCTTTACTGCCATCCTGAAGGGGAGGCATTACCGCCCTCCTTAGAAGGTGGTGCCGCCGACCCTCTTGGGCGATGCCGCCGACCCATTTATGTGATGCCATCCTCCTTAACACTATGTGCCTTCAAAAGCCCTGGTGGCGCCGCCATTCCTCTCTGGTGGCACTACTCTTTCTTCCCGGTGGCAGCTTCGTACATTGCACTTTTTCACCAAATCCGACATCGGGAAATGATGAAATAAGACCCTCTAAGCTTCTATTATAAATAGAAAGCCTCCTCCCACCTTCCAAACACACAAAAAATCATCTAGTTTGAGTTTTCACTATTTGATTTCACTCTTTTCTCCCTCATATACCTACTTTTTCTTATTTCTTTAAGCTCTCTTTGAGTTTAAAAGGTTTTTTAAGGGTGTATGGAGCCCATTTTCTTTAGTTCTCTTTGAGCTAAAAAATTATCAAATCCGAGGCGTGTGGAGCCTCAAAATTTATTTAACATAAAGTTACTATGTCTGTTTGTTTTCTTTTATTTTTAATTGTCAGGTAAAAGGCAGTTCAACCATTTACCCATGCTTCGATCTATTCAAGGTGGAACTCTGATCTGGAAGAGTACTCCATCCACCGCCTCCCCAAAGATCAAGACAAAAGGTATCAACTCATAAACTTCTTCTTCTTTTCTTATTTTGATAAAGCATCAAAATAAATAACTCATCTTGTTCCTTTCTTTAGTTTGATAGAGAATCAAAATAAAGAACCAAAATATGATAAATTGGGCATAAAATCAACTCTCCTTCGTAAGAAGAAAGAACTGCATGGGTTTAAATTTCCATTCAAGGAGATACGCAAGCAAGCTGTATAAAAGCTTCAAATCCAAAAATGTTAAAAAATCATCTTTTTCCTTTTACCTTTTTTATTCAATTTTTATTTTGTTTATTGGATATATTTTTCTTTATTTTAGCTTAGATCTTTAGAGAATGTGTAATCAACCTATAACCTATAAAGTCTAGAGTTGATATCCCCTATTTTGGATTTTTGAATTGTAATAATTTACTTTATCGCTCTTTTATTACTTTATTTTATTGCTTTACTTCTTTATGTATTCATCTTATATGTCATTTCATATGTCATTCTTTAAATTGTTCATCAAAATGTTTTAAATCAAGATTAAAATTAGAAGCCAAGTTCAACCGAAAACCTAGTCCACGAATCCTCTTTGGTTTCAAAGACTAGTGCACTTTTTCCTTTGGGATAAAATTAGAGTCAAAATGAATTTTTACCTTAAATTTTCCCAATAAAAATGACTTAAGGTGGCGACTTCAAAACTCAAAATCATTTTCAAACAAAAGGCGCTAGGGTCGTCTCAATCCTTGAGAAATCGTCCCAAATGAGCATTTCTTATTCCATTCAATTGGACTGGACACGGTGCTCGAGCGAGGCCTCACAACAGCCGATGTGATTGATATTATTCGTAGTATGGGAAATACTTAATGGCTAATAATGATTAAATTAATGACAAAGATAATGATACTAAAATAATAAGGTTATAATGTAACGTGACATAAGAAAAAAAATTAATTATATGTGCTTAGAAATACCATGAATGTTTTCTGAATTATGGAATTGAGGGTATAAGGATGACAAATTATTGGGAGTGTAAGAAAAAGAAATTTATGCAGGCTATGTAATTTTTAAAAGACCCGATTTTGGGTCGAGAATAGTATTAAAAATACAAAGGAGACTCTATTAAATTTCTGTAAAGTTAACAAGTAATAAATGGATTTAAATATTAATTAATGAGTTAAGAATAATTGATTGATAACTGGATTGTTAGCGGGTTCTACAGGTTTTCGGTGACCTTAGGTCTACCTATGCCCTAAGACCGTCGCGTTCCAAAAGTGGGACGTGACATGACACCAACCTCATCTAGTTTGTTTCTATAAACCCATTTGGTACCTATGATTGGATGGTCTTTTGGTTTAGGAACCAAGGTCCAAACTTGCTCCTTCCAAATTGGTTCAACTCCTCTTACATGGCCTCTACCCAACTTTCATCATATAAGGCTTCATTGATATTCTTAGGCCCAATCTTAGCTATAAAAGCAAGGTCATTGACAATTTTCTTGAATGAGGATCTAGTGGCCACACCTTTTGAGGTTTCACCAATTATGAGGTCTTTAGGATGGTCCTTTTTGAATTTCCAATCTTTTGGAAGTTCAACGTCAATAGGTGGTGCTTCTATGGCCTTAGAAGGATTTTCTAAGTTATCAAGATCTTTTTTAGGTGAGTCAACATGAGGGTCTAAGTCAAATAATGCATCACGCACACAATCAAACAAATCAACATTTTCATCATAATCAAACTTATTCACGTCAAAAGGATTAGATTCATCAAAAGTTATATGCATTGACTCTTCAACTACTAGAGTTCTCTTGTTAAAAACCCTATAAGCTTTTCTAGAAGTTGAATAACCCAAGAAAACACCAACATCGGTCTTATAATCAAATTTTTCAAGATTATCCTTGGTATTTAATATAAAGCATTTGCATCCAAATACTCTAAAATATGAAATTCTTTGTTTTCTTCCTTTTCATAGCTCATAAGGAGATTTAAACTCTTTAAAACTTCAATCCTTATGAGCAAGGAATAATACCCAAGTAAATCTAGAGTAATCATCCATAATGATAAATGCATATTATTTATCATCAAGACTAGATGTCCTACAAGGGCCAAACAAGTCCATATGCAAAAGGTTTAGAGGTCTAGTAGTTGAAACTTTGTTTTAAGTTTTAAAAGAACTTTTGACTTACTTTCCCATTTGGCATGCATCACATAGCTTATCCTTTTGAAACTTGACCTTGGGGAAACCAATTTTAAGTTCATTATTTTTAAAATCATTAATATGATCCATGCCAATATTACCAAGCCTTTTATGCCACAACCAAGAATCATCACACATAGAAATCATACAATCAACATTATTCCTATACATGTTACTAATATCAATCATGTAGACATTACCAATTATATATCTAACAAACAAAATTTCCTTATCTTTCAAGTTTTTTATATAGTATTTCTTGGAAGTAAAGGAAATTTTGTTTCCTATGTCACATAATTGACTAACACTAATCAAATTGTATTTAAGGCCATCAACCAATAACATATACTTAAGAAAGAGGTTATTGTTCTTACTAATTTGCCCAATGCTAATGATTTTACCTTTGCTATTGTCTCCAAAGGTGACCTTTCCTCCCTTCTTCTCTTCCAAATTTGAGAGAAGATTTGTATTTCCGATCATGTATCTTGAGCATCCATTATCCAAGTACCAAGAATCTTCCTTCTTTGTGGATTTCAAGCACACCTACAAATGAGAAAAATTTATTTGTTCTTAGGTACCCAAATGCTTTTGGGTCCTTAGGAGTTAGCATCAAAATATCCTAGATGCATATTTCTAATATGATATTTAAAATTTGAATGGCCAACTTTCCCACAATAATGACTTATCAAATGAATTATTAATCTTTGTTTAGACTTTGTCTCATAATATGGTTTAGTGTGATGTTGAAATTGTTAGCACTGATTTCTGACACACCTTGAGCCTGAGCCGAAACCCAATGATGTAGCATCAAGAATCAAGATCATGAGAAGTGGGTTGTTTGTCAAAGTAATTACTTTTGCTTTTAAATTGAGGAAATTACTGGGGTTGTCTTAGAAATTGATGATTTTGGTTTGTATTTTAATACAAAACATGTCAAAATTTATTTCAAAATGAATTTGGGTTATTTTGGGCCATATTCGATGGTGCGGACGAGAATCTAGACAGCAGGCGGTCGCAAGCCTGGTTAAGGCAAGCCATAGGGCCCGTATCAGTCTGAGGCCAATTTAAGTTGTTTTCTCATTTGAAGGTTTTTGAAAAGTTTTGAGTCATTTCGGATGGATTGAAAGTAAAAAGGGGCATGCGGGGGTTGACGGGCCCCGTTTGCGGTAAGTCGTTAAGCCCGTGCAACAACCATTGGCCTGTGGCTTCTTATAAGAGTTGTGTGGCTGCTTTCAGAGCCACATGACATAAGGAAGGGTAGCATGGCCCTTGTTTGATCTACATGACTCTGTGAAGGGCTATATAACTCTTCCACGAGCCGGCGAGCTCTAGGCCCATTCGCAGGTGCTGCTGCTCGCCTCCACCACACCCGGTGTGATTTTTCTTTCAGTTTTGAAGATTTCAAGTCTGTTTTTATACCAAATTAACTTCTAAAAAGTTTTTTATTTGGTATTTTAATCAAAATAGAAGATTTGGATTAAAAGTTAAAAAGGAAGCTTTAGGGGTCCTTGATTGGCAAGTAACCCTAAATTTATTTTAGAAG
Source organism: Aleurites moluccanus (assembly GCA_948193065.1). Taxonomy (NCBI): domain Eukaryota; kingdom Viridiplantae; phylum Streptophyta; class Magnoliopsida; order Malpighiales; family Euphorbiaceae; genus Aleurites; species Aleurites moluccanus. Next base: position 4,874 of record CANXYC011645898.1, read on the forward strand.
CTATGTTTTGGCTATTTGGGATATTTTATTACTTAGGAAATCTGAATAAAACTATTAGCAGTATTTTAAACTTATTTCTTCTTATTCAAGTGGGGAAAAAGCCTATAAATTAGGGATGGCAATAGGGTGGGGAATCCCCGTTCTCCGTGGGGATTTGCCCCGAACGGGGTGGGGATTCCCCGATTTGTCTCCCCATGTGAACGGGGATGGGGAATATTTGTTTCCCGTTAGCGGGGATGGGGAGTGTATTCCCCACCCCGTGGGGATTCCCATCCCCGTCCTCATGGGGACCCGTTATTATTCTTGGTTAATTATTATATTTATTTAATTATTCCTTATATAAAATTATATTAATTAATATATATATATAAGGAATAATTTGTTCAATAAATAATTCTTATGAGATTGTTGGAGTTTATTGAAAGCACCTATTAGATTAAATTTGTTCAAGTACTCATAATTTAATATATGCTGAATTTTTAATGTTTTATTAAAAAAAATATTACTGAATATTTTTTATGTATTAAAATATTTATATTTCAATTATGTTTGATTGATGTTTTGTGTGTTTGAATTTATTAATATTTTCTAAATAAATTTTTTTATATTTTTAGCTATTATTTATGAATTTTATAAATATAAATAAATTTAGTAATATAAAATTTAAGCGGGGAATGGGGATCCCCACGGGGATGGGGATGGGGACTAAATTATCCCCGTATGTGAAACGGGGACGGGGATGGGGATTCCCCGTTAAAGCGGGGGTGGGGATGGGGATGGTTCCCCCGCCCTCACCCCGCCCCATTGCCATCCCTACTATAAATAGGCCTCCACCTTCACTAGTTGGGGGATCCAAATTTTGACGCTCAAATTCTTGGCAAAATAACTCTCTCTTTTAATCAAATACTAAACTAAATTTTTAATCAATTTTATTACCAAAAAAAACTAAAGATTTTGTTAAAATCGATCAAATTCGCTTAAAGTATACAAATTAATTCTTCTTTCAAGAATCAAAAGAACAAAATTGAGATTTTTTTCTTCTTCTAAACTTCTTTCAAGAACAAATCAAGAACATTCTTGATAGTAGTCTTAATAAAGGGAGTATATTTAAGTGAATCAAAGCTTAATTCAAAATAAACAATTGATGATAAGTAATCTTTTTCGAGCATCGATGTTCTTGGCATTCAAAATCACCTATAAGACGAATAAAGCCTGAGGGTGATTTGTCGAGCCTTGGTGTATCCAAATTTGAGTAGTTTCCTCTTTTCTTTTTATTTAGCAATCATGTGAATTCTTTTAGCATAATCACATGAATTGGTAATAATTCATGTGATCTTTCTTTTCTCTTCTTCTTTGTAAAATTTCTTCATATGATTTAAATCAAAGTTAAGAATCTACATTTGATATGTTTTTAACTATCCTAATTGAAGCTTTAATCAATTTGAACTAAAAAAAAAACTAGGAAGCATGCTTAGTCTTCTTTTGTATAAAACTTACATGTTTTATTTCATGCTACTGTTTTGTTGTCTTTTCTTGCTCTAAAAATCATTTTGATTAAATTTAAAATACTTAGAATCATTAGGATTAGTTTTTGGGTCATTTAAGATGAAAAAGAATCAAAAATTTCCCCAAGAAATTGCAAAAATGAATTAAAATCGGGTGGGAGTTTATTATTAGGTCAAAAGGGCCATATGGCCCTTTAGAAGAGCCACACGGCTCTTCCTAGGGCCAAATGGCCATATATATTCCATGGAGGCACATTCTTGTCTTCTTTGTCTTTTTTCTTGATTTTTATGCCCATTTGATACTTCTAATTGTATGTAAATGTCTATATGCCATGAATAGATGCATGAAACCTAGGTCGAATGTCTATATGATGATTTTTCATTGATTTAGAAGCATGCTAGGTTAAAAAGTGTCGAAATTAAACCTAGTTTTGCATGTTTGTCTCCATAATGCCTAATTTAGGGTTTAAGCTTGAAAATTGGCATGCTTATTATCATGTGACTATATGACATGATTGAATGCATGAAAAAATGACCTTAAAATGAACATAAAGGCATGATAGATTGCTAACTTAATTAGGTTAATTTGATAAATGAGGTATTTTGGCTTGAATACAAGTAATTGAGCATGTATATTACATTGAAACCATTTTTAGCATGAATAACTTAATTGTAAGTAACCAAAATGAAATTATAGAATGAAATAGCTACTGATTTTTGTTAGATACTTTGAATAATGTTATGAATGAATAATTTAAGCATGAACCTAAAAATGCATAAGGCATAGTTGATTGAAAGTAAACTTGATTGTCATGCAACATGAAACATGTTTTGTAGGTTAGTATGCCATGACTAGGCTAGATGTTAAAAGTGATTTGACTTAAGAATAATTTGGTATATAAATCATTATTTTTGGTGTGTTTTGATTATATGTATATAAACCAAATAATTAAAGCGACATAATTAAATATTTTGCATCATGCATATGCCAAACATGAATTTTGATAGGATTAGAAGGAAGCATGATTATTTTGCAAAGTATATTGTACATACACTTGGATTGTATGAGCTAACCATATAGGGATGAAGCAAATAAAATAAATAACATGAGGCCCATAAGGCCCAAGTATGAAAGTTAAATGGGCTTAAATGTGATTAAGGCCCGAAATGCAAAGTCCAAGTTGTAAATATTTTGTTTAAAGTTATTTTTATATAATTCTACTCTTTCTTTTTATTTCTTTATCTTAAAGATGTTAGATGAATGGATGTAAGGATATATGTTTATGATGTGAGGTGATACAATAAATATGCAAATCTATTGCTAGGGTTAGAGGACTCATTTTCCCTACCATTTCTTTAGGGCTTATATGAATTGATATTATGCAATGAGCATGAATATTTTATGAAATCTTTAGATATGGTCTTATGAGATTGTATAATTTGCTAGATCTCATATAATTTTGTCTAAGGATATTGGGTTTTAAGTGAAACCGTTTGTAACTCTTATAATATTTTCTGGAAATTATGTTTGATCTTATTTGTGGTACAGTTGAGCATATGCCATGATAGAACTTACCTATTTTTTTTACTTATGGATTGTTTCCTTAAATGATGTGCCATCTTTCTTGTATTGGATAAATTATGGATTTGCCTAAGTTATTTCACCTATAATTTCTAGCTAAATAGGGAGGTTAGCCAATGGCCAGGCGGGCGGGGATGTCTAACACCTTCCCCAATCTATACTCGATTTCCTTACTTGGATCTTTAGATAAGGCAACCTGGTGCTTAGTCAGGGATAAACTTATGACTCATTTCCTAAAGGAAGGAAATGCACAGCATTTGTGGTCTTGATTACACCTTTAATCGAGTGGTGGCTTCTTTCTTAGGTTTGGTTAATCCTTACCGATCTACCTTAGATTCGAATTTAGACCGTCACTATAAAAGACACCATAGATGCCAATATCCATAATTAGACCTTGGTCTAGGATATGTATTCTTAGGCCTTCTATGAAATGAGGATTTACGCATGACATTCTATGCATGTTATTTTTTGGGCCTAGCAATTTTAGGTGGAGACATATATGGCATGTGAGCATTAGGATTTGATGCCTTCACAAATGTAGTCTTTGAGGTAGATGGAGTATCTCCTCTATTATATCTAAGTCCATACTTAATAGTTGGACATCTTTAGGACTCGAGAGTTTTATCTAATTTTTCTTTGTCGTTACAAAGTTTGGACATGCAAACATCATGTGAGTTTAATTTACTTTTCAACAAATTATTTTCCTTCTCAAGTTCATTGCATTATTGAGTCCTAAGATTAATGGTCTTTTTCAATTCATTACTAGATTCATTTAACTTACTTATTTCATCTTTGTAATTATCACATGCATCTAAGACCTTTTTGGACATATCTTTCAACTTATCATATTTGACTTGCAACTTATAATATTTTGAAAATAAAGACTCCATAATTTGCATGGCATCATCATTAGAAGTGAAGTCGCATCATCATTAGAAGTGAATTCGAAGTTACTTGCCTCACTTGAAGATGTATCTTCTTCAATTTTCATAAAGCAAAGATTAGCCACTTCATCCTTATTAGCTTCCTTCTCATCTTCTGAATCGCTTGAGTCATCTCAAGTGGCCGCCAAAGCTTTCTTTTTGAAGCTTATTTTATTCTTCAATTTCGGATAATCTGTTTTAATGTGACCATGCTTGTCACATTCAAAGCATTTCACTTGATTGTTTCTAAGCTTCTCTTGCTTCTTATGCTTTTCATATAGCTTCTTATTTTTTTTTGTTTCTAAGGATTAGATTCCATATCCTCTTTGTAAGAAATGTCATATCTTCATCATCTTCCTCTTCATCACTTCCATTGGAGGAACGCTCTTTAGATGCAATAAGGGCCAATCCTTTGTTCTTCTCTTCTACTTTGTCTTGAGATAAAGTAATTTCATGAATAAGAAGTTTTCCTAACAATTTATCAGTTGGGAAGGTGCTCATATCATTTGCTTCTTCAATAGAGGTGACCCTCGCTTCCCAATCTTTCTTAGGTAGAACTCTTAAATTTTTGCAATTGATATCTTATATAAAGTAGTTCTTCCCAAGTTTTCTCATTTGATTTACAATCACCATAAGATGATTGTACATCTCGGATACCTTTTCGTTGGGAAGCATTTGGAAAAACTCATAATCATGAGTAAGAATTTGAATTTTCTTATCTTTGACTTAGTTTGTTAATTCATGAGCAGTATCAAGAGTGTCCCAAATTTGGTTTGTCAAAATGCAATGAGAGATTTTTCCATATTCATCTCTACTCAAAGCATAATAGAGAGTATTCATTGTTTTCTTATTTCTCCTATTTATTTATTTTTTCTCGGTGGTTGTCCTTTCTATCTTTGGCTTCATCACAACAATATCATCAACGGTTTTAGTAGGAATCGTGTAACCTCCTTCGACGACATCCTATGAATCAATGCCATCACTATCCATATAGATTTACATTATATTCTTCCAATAGCGATAGTCAATACCATTGAAATAAGGTGGTCTCATGGTTAAACCTCCTTCAATGATGTCGGTTGCTCGAGTTACCATTTGATCTTTGATCCAAGATGGTTAAATCTTTGAGAAAAGTGGATACAAACTCTGATACTAAATGAAAGTCCCTTGGCAATCAAGAGGGAGTGAATTGGTTATTTAACCAATTAAAAATTAATTACAAGATGAAGGAAAGTGAGAAAGAACATAAGAGATTTATAATGGTTTAGCCAAACACTTGCCTACATATACTCCTCAAGATCACACTTGAGTATTTTACTACTATGATCCTTAAGCAGGTTCAAGATCAAATCTTAGTGTTTTGGCTCACACTTAACCTTTACAATGTGTTTTTCTCACTAGGCTCACACACAAACACTTAAGAGTTACAATAGCAGAGGAGAAAAGATATCCCTTAACTAATCCCAACTCTCAAATAATTAAATACTCTTCAATAATCTTGAAGATTTACGATTAATACTCTACAAGAATATGAAAAATCAATATTTTGCTTAAAAGACACTAAATGTGTAAGAGTATGATTTATTGTAATAATAGAGGTTGTTATTAACCATTAAACCTTCAAACCAACCCATATTTATAGTCTTCCATAGAATAAAGCCATTTAGCTTCATTTAATACTTATAAATGTATTATTTAGCTTTTCCAACGGCTATTTTTTGTAAGTTAGCATAGAGTAGCGGGTGCTACTCCAAAGTTATGGGCGTGACTTGCCTGAGGCTGAAGAACTTCACAGTTGCGACTCGTTTATAGTGGCTGTGAATGTTGCTGAGTAGCGATTGCGACCAAATTATAGCGGTTGTGACTTTTTGCCCTGTTTCACCAAAAACCTTATGGATCTCTGAGTTTCTGGACCTCTGGACTCCTTAATCGTAGTTGTGACAACTTGATAGAGGCTGCGACTGCTTTGAATACTTTAAATAGCGACTGCTACTCCTTAGTAATGGGTGCTACTTTTTCCTTGTTCTGGACTTGAACTTTCTTGTCCAAAGTCGCAGGCACGAATAATCTGTAGCGGCTGCGACTTTTGCTATGCAGTGAACCTTAGGTTTCTATACCCCTTAGTCGCGGGCATGGTTTTCTTATAATGGCTGACTCTATTGCTATCTGCAATTTCTAAAAAAATAATAACTTGCATATTGTAACACCTCACCTATAACCTTAAACCTGAACCATAAAGGGGAACTTAGGGAGAAATTTTTTCTTTAACTTAAATGTTATGAATATTATGTATTATGCATGAATTTGATATATATGCATGTTATATGAAGTGATTATATGTATAGAAGAGGTTTAAAAGCTGTTAGGACGAAATCGAGAAAATTTGAGTTCTTGATGAACTGGAGGCAAAATGGTCATTTCACGCCCCTTCGAGTTTTTATGGAATTAATATCATATTTGAAGGTAGAAAAGAATATTAGGATATGAAAATGATGATATTATGTTTAAATGAATAATTATTGGAGAATTAAACCCGGTAGAATATAATCCCGAGCAGAGCTGCTCAATTCGGGATTTCCATTTGAACTAAGGATATTATGGTCTTTTCCTTTACATTATGGAATTATATGGTGTATGCAAGCCTATGGTATCAATTTAGGTTTATCAAAATCAAACCATTGGATGAAAAGATGAAGGAATGGATGGTTGGATAGCTAGGTTTCACCATTTTTATCATAAACTCAATGTATAAGATTATGCCTTTGATATTTAAAGTTGATTTTTCCCACCTCTTCACCATTCTTCATCTTCCTTATCAATTCACCAACCATATTTTCTCTCTCCTCCATTTGTATGGTTCGGTCACCATTGATCTTCATCATACCTTGTTGTTTTTTTTCATTTTTTGATGGAAACATGTTAATTCCATCATTATAAACACAAATATATCCATAGATTCAAAGGAAAAACAAGAAAAATCAAAGAATCAAAGCTTTGAAGTTTTTGAAGAACTTTTGATAAGTGATTGATTTTGTGATTCTTTTGATTCAAATATGTTCTTAAGATGTTCTTTGATGTTTATTATTGCTCAAAACATGTTTTGGATGGAAGGAATTCAAAAAGTTGAATGGAAACCCTAATAGGAAGAACTTTGAATCAAAGTGTTGTTTTGATGGATTGTTTTATTCAAATGATGTTTATTTGATGTGTATAACATGAATTAGTGGTTAAATGATGGAAACAAATCTATTTGGATGA
>CANXYC011645916.1:0-15991 GCA_948193065.1 Aleurites moluccanus
TAAATTGAATCCTATAAAATATCAATTTAATTTTTTACATATAAAATAAAAAATTAATATAAATTTTTAAAAATAATTTGATAAAAATAATGATTGACAAATTACATATATAGTATAAATTAAATATTACTTAAATTAGACATTAAATATATGCACTAATTTTTTTTTAAAATATATATATACATGTAAAAAATAAATTGAATCCTATAAAATATCAATTTAATTTTTTACATATAAAATAAAAAAATTAATAAAAATTTTTAAAAATAATTTGATAAAAATATTGATTGACAAATTACACTAAACCTATAAAATTATTTTTTTAAAGTTATTCAAACATTCAAATAGTGTTATTATTTATAAGGATGTTTGAATTATTAATTAAAAAAATAATTATAAATAAATTTGGTGTTTTAGATAACTTATTAATCATAATTTTCAAGGAAAATATTAAAAGATATTGAAAAGTTACTTTTATTCCAATTGAATTAATTTTCTAATTAAATATAAAATATTTCAAATTGAACAAGTAATATTAAATAATATCGTAATAATTAATTTAACAAACTTTAATTAAAAAAAATCACAATAAAATGTCTTGCTTTTCTAAATATGATAACAATAACAATGATGATGATGATGAATATATGATGAAGTTAATTATAATGTTAATGATAATAACTAAGAAAAAATAAATAATTAAATTAAATAACATAATTTAGTTACTTATCAAAAAAAAATAGACTTGAGTTGAGAGTTGAAAGCTGATAAAAATGACTTAAAAGAGTTGATATTTCATAAAAATGACTTGAGAATGGAGAGACTGAGAGACTTTTATGTTTTTAGTTTTTTACTTTTCATTTCTAATAGGTAGTTTTTTCCTTTGCTTGCGTATTTTGCAATTTGCTTTGCATTATTGTTTTGTAGTTCAATTGTTCAAAAGTAATGACGATAATGATAATTTGGTAGAATATAGCAAAGTACTTCTACTGAAATAAAGTAATGACTAGTATTTTACAATTTATTTTGCATATTGTATTATTATTTTGTAGTTCAATTGTTCAAAAATAATGTACATAATAATAACTTGTTAGAATATAGCAAAGTACTTTTGCATCATATTCATATAGCAAAGTAATGAATACAATTTGCATTATTATTTTTTTTTCATCCCACTCCCAAGTTTCACAGACACTTTATTTTATTTTTTGTTGCTTTTGAAATTTGAATACACAAACACATTATTAAGACATAATTGTTAAATAATAATTAACTGTTAAAGTAAAATTAGTCAATTAAAGAAAAATTTTGCATTACATTTATTAACATTAATTGTATAATACAAACACTTAATAGTTGCAATATTAATTTCTTTGGTTATCATTACACATTATTTTTACAATTAACAATTTAACATAAATAATAATTAACTAAAAATATAAGTAAAAAATATTGGTCAATAAAATACAATAAAAATTTTACTAAAATTTTCAAAATATTAAATTTTTTATCTGTCGCGTTATATATCGGTGTGTAACGGCCTGTCGCGGCCGTTATCATTAAATAACGGTCGTCACGGCCCATATTGTTTTCTTTTTTTTTTAATCGTTATTTAATGTTAAAAACGGTCATGAGAGTACAAAAACTTTGAAATAACGGCCGATTTTTAAAACCATGCTGATCTAATAGACACTATAGATACTTGATTGAGCTTGAAATATCGGCAATGAATGGTATAAAACCTTTTCTACAATACTAACCTGATGATCTGGATTTCACTTGTTTAGGCAGATGTCTTTGATTCAGATAAACTAAAGTTCTTAAATTGGGGCTTTGAGAATGGTAGTATTATTCTCTTTGCTCAGGAACATAATCTGAAGATCATGTGACTATACTTTAGCGATGAAAGAACTTAATTCAAATTGTGTCGTTTACCTGCATTTAACAAGTCTTTTTTTTTTTTTTTTTTGTCGGAAAGACTCCTAACTTGATTTTATTGCCTCGTAAAGTAATACACTAATACTGGGCTTACTGACTAAGAGGTTTATAGGTTTGTCTAAGTAAAAAAAGGAAAATTTGTGCATTTTGATTTGAGCTACCATGTTCACATTAGGATGTATCAGTAAAGATTAACTGATTATCAATTTATCATATATTTTACAAGCATAAATGGCAAAAGATGAAATTTTATAGAAAAATTAGCCATCCATGTCATTCATTGAAAATGAAGTTAGAATTGTAGTCTCTTACTTGATAATATTAAGCTATTGCTTTACAGAATAAAGTCCATCCAATTACACAACTATAGTTAAAACCATCATGGGTATTACATCATTTAAGATGATTGTTGTTGCTCTGTTGCATCAGAGATGAATAAACTCAGTGAGTTCATCCAAGCTCCAATCATCGGGCAATGTTACAGCCATTTTGGCAAAAGGCATTCCAAGGGTTTGTTTAAAATTGACTTCGCAATGAATCCACCAATGCAGTTAGGTAAGACTCCTAAATATGTAATTAATCAGCTGGCACTGCCCACTTTCTCCAGACTTGCCATATATGTCATATAGAGAGTCCATAGATATGAAAATGAATTGCTCACTAGCGGCTGTCAAAATGGGATTCGCAAGGAACATATGTTAAAAAATAAAATCCAGATTGTCATAGTAACCCCAAATAAAAGTTATAACAAGATTAAAAAGAATAAAGAAAATTCTAAAAAAAATACGAAGCAGACTAGCAGAGCAGTAAATCTATCCATACCTGTAAATGGACAGGGATGAACTTGAAGGTGATAAAATCACATACGGGCCAGTACATGACACCATTTATCATTGTAGGCAGTAAATCCCGCTTTAACCGGGCAACAATCTCAGCACTGTTCTCACCTGAGCAAGGCCACCATGGCAACATATAAATCATTACTAACAAGAAAAATCTATTTAACAGCATATACAGTTCATGCAGTCTCATGTGAAAGCACAAACTGAGCGTTGTATCACAGGGAATAGAAGGGAAATATTACTGATATGGAATAAGAATATGAAGGGTATAAAAGAGTATAATAGCCCTAAGGAGCAAGGACAATATTACAATATTGGAGAATATGTCCTACTCCTATAAATACAGCTAAAGACCAAGGTATGGGAATTTTTTTCTTTTCTAACTTTATAATTCTCTTATTCTCTCCTAGTTATTAACTTAACCATTAAAGTGGGTATGCTAGAAACATTCCAGCACCCACTTTGACAGACCATTCTGTCTGACTCTGACAGTATCTCTCATAGCTAAGGAGACCCCAAGTCTACCAGATAATTTTCAGCTCACCAATTACAAATAGGATCTGTCACTTCCGAGAGTTCTAAAACAAATTTCGTTAAATTCAAAATTTGAAAGCTATATTAATTTTAACATATAAATTTTCAAACTAAGTCTGATTATGCTCATGACAATCGTGACTGAAAGTTTTACACTACACATTAGAGAGATGATCAGATCACATTAGAGATGTGATAATGTCACATGTACTGTAGTTCAAACAGGGGATGAAGTGTATTTTATTCCTCCTGGCATCTTAGTGGTGCAAGTTCATGAGACCATGGTCACACAGCCTCCCTCACCACAACTCTTAAGCTTAAAGTCTCAAGAGTTCTTTTATTATATACTGTTAATTAGTCCAAGAACTAGGGGAATTACTTGTTTCTTTGCTGCTCTTCTTCAAGAATTAAAACAAGTCAAAGGCTTCTTCCAAATCTCTAAAGTAACTCTCAGCATATCATCAAGTTATCAATCATTTCTGGCATTGACCATATTATCATTTCAGAGAAACATAACATATTTAAAATTAGCCTACATAAATACTATAACAGTGCTTAGCATTTACTCAGAATTCAGGAAAAAAATCACATAAAATATCTTCCAGTAACAGATAAAATATACATGTGACAAGTGATGGATTATTTTTACTCTAGGGCAAGGAAGGGAGGGAAGGGCAATAATGAAAGAAATAGAGTACCGATGTGCTTATTCTACTCGGAGAACATGGAAAGTAAGTCAACTCAAAACATATATATATATATATATACAGACACTAAGAAGTTATGCTTACCCTGTAGGTGTGCATTCAAAGAGAAGAAGAGGGTAGTCATGGCAAAGTAAGTCAACTCAAAACATATATATATATATACAAACACTAAGAAGTTATGCTTACCCTGTAGGCGTGCATTCAAAGAGAAGAAGAGAGTAGTCATGGCAGGTCCATAAAGAGTCTGCCCCATGATAATTTTCTTAAATGTTGTGATTAAATCTCGCTTTGGTAATAGTTTTGACACAAAGTTGAACCAAAAATGCAGCGATGGTCCTAAAATTAGCATCCCATATCCCGCCATGCGCAATGTCCTCACCAAATCATAAGGTTCTGAATCTGGCAGTACAATTATCTGAAGAAAAAATTGAAACAAAATCCCCATAAATGACACTAGACATGCAATTACTGCTAAATTTCAGTGAAAATATACACAAATAAATGATTTATTACACAACCAAAGCTGAAACAAAATTTATGCAGAGAAAGCAAAGAAATATAAGTATAAGATGTACATAACATGGAATAAGGTAGGATACTATAAATAATTTGTATGTGTCCCTAACATGACTTGAATGTTTATGCTGACTGATTGCGAACAAAATATAAAATTAAACTTGTATTATTACCGTACCTTTCTCCTTTTTTTATCCCCTTTCAAATATGATAAGAAACTACTATTCTAAAGCCTTGTTGTTTAGAGATGACTGAGATAAGCTTCATGCACATATGCATTTCCATCTCGCTATGTAAATTCTAAAGAGATTAAACAAGGACGAGCACAATAGAATATTGGAATAACCCATTGAATGTAACCAAGAAGAGAAAGTTAGGATGGAAGAAAAGTATGAAGAAGATAAACCTAGAGTTTGTTCTGAGTTTGATACCAATTGACTGCTGTCAACAAAAAGAAGGCAAATGGTGAAGGAGACAAATGGTGACACAATAAAAAAGTGGCATTTGAGTCTTGACAGTTTTACACCTAAAAGAGAAAAGACCCAAAAAGCTTGAATCAAACTAGAACCCAATGGAATTTAGAGCTTTCCAGAAATTTAAGCAAGCCTCATGCTTCACTTGCTCACCACCAAAAGGTTGGAAGCAGTCATAAGTTTAGTCCATAAAGGGAAGAGGATCTTTTAAATTATTTGTATGCTAATTTGATTCTACCATTGCAAAGAACGGCACATAAGTGTGCCCACGACGGCTTCAGGATTGCATGAATTTTTTTAAATTTGAAATATGAAAGATACAAAAGCAAATAATTTTTCTAGTGGTTGATTGCATATCATATGGTAATTCCGGTGTCTCTCACATATCTTGCAATGACATCCAAACAAGAAAATGCAACACCATCCTAAGTTTAAATCTATTCTCATAAAGTGGAAACCCTTCTGCTCATTTAGTCATTTTACCTGAAATAGGCTCAATCAGCAAGGATTCTTCATCAAAAGGGGATCAAGATAGCACTAGTACATATTAAGAATAGAAACTTCTAAAAACCGCTAACTGAAATAAAAATGATTGCATTTCATCCAACAAAAAAAAAATTCCATTCTGACAAAATCGCAAGGCATCATTTCATTAACCATTATTTCTGAAATCTCAATCAACAGGATGCAGTTGCATGCATCATGGTCATGACAACTTAACCAAGGGAAGGGACTAAGATAACCCCTTACAATTTACAAGGCAAAATAAGGGAACTCAAAATTTTAAAATATATATATATATATGCTTTCTTGAATTCAACATTGATTTAAAAAAAAAAAAAGTTTTCTAAAATCTAACATAAAAACCATATGTAATCAAAATGGCCACTTGAATTCTAGTTAACAATCTCCATTAATTATAAAAAGCAGTAAAAAAGGTTCTTTAGCTCGCAACACCACTTGCCACAGTCTTCATGAAAATCATGTTTTGGATTCCACTTTTTCACACTTTATAGCAGTCTTATTTTCAATAGATCATGATCATTTATAGTTTATCTAGACACGCACCAAAATTTAGAAGCTCAACTACAAATAATACTCTAGAAATCAAACAGCAAAAAACCCACATATTCCAGAAACAATAACATCAAGTCTCATTTCTAACTTATCAAAATCCCACATTTTGATAAGCAAACAAACAAAACAATTTCATTTTACAAAAGATCATTGAAAATCACAAAGACCCAAAAATCCCATGATCGCATTGATTATACCCAAAATGCCGATTTTACCTGAGAAGACAAGTCAGCAGCAACATAGATAAGCGATGAAGTGACGCTTTTTGTCAAAATAGGCCGTGACTTTACCATCGCCAAATACCATCCAATAAACGGCGCGGCTACAGTGGACGAAGAAGAAGAAGTGGAAGAGAACGGAGAAGTGAAAAACGAAGGAGAAAGCTCATTATACTCTCTTGTTTTCCTGAAAAATTGAGGGAATCGAAAGTAACCTCTAGACTGGGTGGTTTGTTGTCTGAGAATGGAATGAATTGCCGTCACCGTTGTTGTTGGGTCTAGTCCGCCTATGTCGGTGATTCTGTGGCTACGCAAAAGCCGGTGAATAGTATATTTTCTGAAGAAAGAGGCGCTCATTTTGGTGTGTGTCTCTCTAGAAAACTATGCCTTCCTGGTTTGTGTATTGCAACTAATAAAGGGTTTTGGGTTTCACCAGAAAAGAGAATAGAACGGAGGGATCGTGAACTCTGTAACAATCGAAAATGAGCTACTTTCTCGAGTATCAATATACAACTATACTCGCTTTTGCTCCCTCTAGCTTGTTGTCATTATTATTTTTATTTTTATTTTCATATTATTATTTTTAATTGAAAATATAGGAAGGAAATTCCTTTTAGGCATGGCCATGTCTCCTTTGATTTATTTTACCCTTTTTATATTAACTTGCATTAAATATATTTGATTTTTTTTAAGAGATAAATTATATATATTTATATAATTTTGAGGGTCAGATTGATTTCACAACACACTTTGCTTTTTTTTTATTATTGGCTTAAAGATGAATTTAATATAGTATATATGATAATTAATATATAATATTATATATATGTATATAATAATTTTTTTTTGTATTTTTCAATAAAGTTGGAATTATATAATAATATTTTGATGAGTTTAGAATTGATATAATATTATTTACTATATTTTATTTATGAAACTGATGAATTTTAATAATTTTAAATTAAAATCAATTTAGGTAGATGTAAATTTAAATTGTAATCTCTATTTTATCATGATGATAAATATTTATTTTTATTTAACTTAATTTTATTTATAGATATAATTAAGTAGTCATTTTAGATTTTTTATTAACCTCGCCAAAATTTAATTTTTATAAATAATTTTAAATATTAAAATTATTAAATTAAATCTCAACTTATAAATATAAAATTTTTTATTTAATTAATAAAAAATATATTTTTATGAAAAAAATATAATCAGTTATAGTTTTTTAAAATAAAAACTATTAGAAAAATTATTTTTTTATTTTTTTATTCTCCTATTAAATTTCACCCTTTCATATAAAATTTTCTAGTTTCATTATTATTTCTCTAATATTATTTTTAATTTAAACTATATTAAATTATAATAAAATATTAATATATTAATTAATATATATTTCATAAAAATATATATGCAATATTCAGTAGGTTGTCATACATATACTTTATTCCTGCCTTATAAGGAGGAAAATTTAAAAAATGTAATATATTCAACCTTTCGTCAATTTTACATTTCAAAATAAATTATATTTTTTTCGTTTCAAAATAAATATTTTAGTTATAAAATATAAAAATATTAAAAAAAAAATTTATTATTTTAACATTTATTATCGCCTAATTAAATAGGACCATCTTCTTTATTATTTTAATATACCTCTCATCCTTTCAAAAAAAAAAAAATCTCTCTCTTATAATTAAATATAATCATCTCTTTATTTTTAAATTTTTTTTTTAAATTATATTAAAATGTAAAAAATATAAAAAGATGGGATATAGAGATAAAATTGAGACAATAAATATTTTTTATATTTTTAAAAGATAATAAATATTTTTATTTTTTTGAATATATATTAATTATATAAGATTAAATATATGAGAATATTATTAATTAAAATAAAATATAGTTTAAATTAAGAAATAAAATAATTAAATTAAGATATATTAAAAAGAAAATTAAAATATTTATTTTAAAATGGATAGAGTATTAATTATTTATATGTTTGCTTTCCTAAGGTTTGGCACAATTTTTGCTTGAAAAATCAAATTAATAATAATAAAAAACAAAAGTCTATTAAATTGTAGAATTTATGAAATAATTACTGTTTGGTTTCTTTTAATGCAGCGAGTAGGTCGCATTCTTGAATGCCGCAAGGGCGTCTAAAGAGGTTTCATGGAGGTGGGAGCCGCACTCTTTGAAAAGTCACAAGTCACATCAACCATCAAATAAAAATTGAATATTTTTCCAGGAGTTCAGGTACATCTCACAACTTTTCTTGACTCATGTTTGTTTCAACCTTTCTGGGAGGGCCCACTCAAGATTCACATAGCTCTAAAAGAAAAAGACCTTTTGATCTTCTAGCTTAAAGGAAACCACACGAGATAAATAAGGGGAAGAGGAAATTTAATTGTGATTTAAAAATATACACATAGATAATTAAGTAATTATTAAATATTTAAATATTTAATTATTAAAACTTAATTGTTAATTTATTTTTTTAAACCAGTAAAATTTATTATTAGGTAAAAATTATAATTGTCAATTAAAATTTTTTTTAATTAAAAAAATATTTTTATTTTAAATCGGCAATTATCAATCACATATCCAAACACATCTTAAATTATAACTATTACATCTCAATTTACCTTATTTCTAAATTTTGATTTATTAAAAAATTATTATATAATGATTTTATCGTAACAATAATTCTTTTATTCGTTTTTCGTCTACACTTCACCAAAAATTTTATATGACACTATAATAATATTTTTTAATATTATTTTATATTTTTCAACACGCCACATTAGATTCCACTCGCATTTGCAACTATACCCCATGCTGTCTTCTCATATATTCTTTTTTTCTTCTTCTTTTTCTTTAATAACAATAATTAAATGCTACCCATAAAAAATAATCCTAGCAAAATTCATATTCTTAAAATAATCTATATCAAAATCTTTCATTTTCCTTATCATCCCAGAAATTAAATACTATCCATAAAAAAAACAAAATGACAAAACCCAATTAGGTCTATTCCTTTCTCGTCGTGGATCTCACAATTGAAAACAAAAATCTATTTCTTTAATAAGTAATAATCATTCCAAATATGAGCAACCCAATAAAATTTACCTATTTTTTCGTCCAAAAGCAAAACCTTATTGATCGGTGACGTACAAGAATCTTATATGGTGAGGCCTCCATCTCCCTCTACCATAATATGTGGAGCCTCTCTTAGTGCAACAAAATAAAGAGGTAATCCACGATTTGCAATGTATAGCAAACCAAATTGTGGAAGAATAAGTAATTTTTTAATAGAGGATTCCAGAGAATGATTTTGCTTTTAAACACAAATTCTTTGTTTTCTCACTACACAAATGAAACAATTGCAAGACCCAATTCCAAGAAATAAGAGAGTCTAAGCAGGAAAAAAAAATGGAGATTAGTATTTGGGTTTTTGGTTTAAGATTTCTTTTGATAATTGGGTTTTGATTGGTATACACAAAAACTTTATGGGAATATTACATGGATCTCATATTTGGTGGAGGTGAAAGGAAGAAAAACATGTTTTTTATGGGAATGATGACTTTGATGGGTTTGATAAGATTGAAAAAGAAGATTGAAGAAGAAGAAGAAGAAAAGGAAAGGCACATGAGAGGAGTAGGTGGAATCCTACATGACGCCTTGAAAAATGCAAAACAATATTAAAAAATTATTAATATGAAATCATGTCAGACTTCCAACGAGATGAAGGCCGAAAAATGGGCAAAGGGACTACCTTTGCAACAAAATCATTGTCTGAGGATTTTGTGCAATAAATCGAAGTTTAGGAACAACCGTGATTAAAAGATAAATTCAGGGATAATGGATATAATTTATCGCCAATGGATATTAATTGAAAATAAATAGTGAGAGATGAAGAAACCAACTAAGCATAACCTGGTAAAGGCCAACCCCATGACTTCAAAAGATTTCACTTAAGGAATCAAGACAGTTTACAGTTGTAACATTTTGTAAGTTACCCATATGACTTTTAATGTTTCAATTATGAAAGTAGGCTTTCTTGTCCTCTTTTACAAAAGAAAGGTTGACTTTACAACTTTTCCTAATTTTTACTCTAACATGTAAGTAGGTTTCTAGCCACTATGTTGAATAAATAAAAACCGACTTCACTGAATTTTTCACATACATTCTAGTATTTTTTCAATAGGCCTCTGGCGACTTTTTTTATCAAATAAGGAGAATCAAACATACATCAGAGCATCACAGTAGGCATATGGGTACTCATCAAGCATCAAGTCAGAAAATGATTTTTCCTGTGAAAAGGCCTCAGACTGGATTTTACCACAAGCTGGGAACTGAGTTGATCTTTAAACTGGTGATAACAGTCAAGTATCTATCTGTGAGAAGTCACCAAAGAAGTCTTCTAATGATGAGTGGAATACATAGAGCAGACACTAAAAATCAATATTTCTACATTAATATAATTATAACTATAGCACTAAAAATCGAAAGAGAAGATACAAGAGACTGCTAATGAAAGTCATTGAAAGAAAAGATATCACATTGGAGTAGTAGCCTCAGGTTGACTGTCATAGACACCACAACCTTTGGAGGAGGTCGAATAGATGGAGAAGAGCTTGACCCAGAGGCAAAGGTCATAAAAGAGAAATCCAAGTCACCAAAATAATTTTCAATTTTTGGGATGGAGGAAAGCAAAGAGCACTAATACTTGAGATCCTATCAGGAAAATTTCACAATTAACTATATGGAAAGTCAAGAGTAAAGCCTGAAACAAGAAAGCAAACATATCTAAATATGGGTGGAAAGAGTCGGGTCACTCTCAGTCAGTAGTACATCCTTAAAAAGGATCCTTCTTTATAACAACATCAAAAAGGATATTCACATTATCTTTATCTTGTGTTTGTCGCTTAAAAATCTCAAAAGTGCTTCTCTCAGATGGCTCACTTTTAGATGGCTCAATATCACTACCATCACTCGCATTAGCAATAGATGAACTCTTATCATCATCAATAAACATAGGGTTAAAAGAAAAGGTGGGAGGAATAGAAGAATCGCGAGCACTACTAGATTGAATAACAAGAATTCTCCCAGAAGAAGTAGCATAAGGTTTATTCTTCACCTTCTTTAAAGGAGTAGAAGGGTTGATTTTTTCTTCAAAGAAGAAGAAACTGAAGGATTGTCCTCAGTAAAAAATTTCTCAGAGGAAGAAAAATAAGAAATATATATAAAACAAAATAGGTGAGATTCATGGTGAAATATAAGAATTAAAGCAAGAGGAAGAAAGCTACTTACCTGCAAGTACCTCAGAAAGGCTTCTGAGAGCAAAAGTTGGATACCTAGCCCTTCACTAAACCTCAAAGTCACCAGCTCCTTTATAGTAGATCTAGTAAGAGACTTGATAAAATAAGACTTCTAACAATGCTAATCTTTAGCTACTACTAGCTCATATCTAGTAACAAAAACAACTATGCTATTATAGTGGGATGAAGGAAATCTAGAAGTTATGGTACAAAAAGAGTCAAACCAAACTGCTAGACCATAGAGAAGGCATGTAAACCTTCATAATAAAGCTAAATCTCCTAAGAGATTTGTGGAGAGTTCCCCTAACTAGCAAATAACAAGTAGAAGTGAAGATAGTCTAGTGTTTCCTTGACTGTTTCTTGCTTCCTAAAGGAATCTTAAATTTTTTTTACTATCTCAAAAGACTCTATCCACTTAATATCCTCATGAAGGTCACCTTCATCAAACAAATATAACTAACTAATAAACCAATGCTCTAGCTGATAGAAATAAGAGAAAATATCACTGAAGTTATGGTCCATGGAATAAGAGGCCACATTAGGGCCAAAGATGTCTGCATCAATTATTGCACAATAGCTCCCAATCAAATATGGAATGTAAGATAAAAGCAAAAAATTGAACTATCCAAAGGTTGCCACTGAGTTTGTTGAGAGCGGTATTAGTGACAATTTTAGATAAAGCTTTATAAGTAGACCCAAGCGTCACAGTCCCAAGTGTAAAACGCCACCCTCTTGCTAGGGCTTATGCAATAATGGGACTATCTGCATAAGGACAAAAAATATATTGACAAGTAAGAACTCAAATGAAGCACACATGCTCAATATTAGAAATAGGGATAGTCTGAGAGGAGAAAAGGTGGATGATAGAAGCATGAGATGTCTTAATTTTCGAAGGAAAGACATATAGAAGATCAAAAGTGTCAATCGTTTTTTCTTCCCCAATCATAAGTAATCTAGTTAGAGCAAGAATATCTATAAGTGTTAGTGAGGCGGTACCAAATGGAAATATAAATGTGGTTCACCAATGTGACTAAAAGCAAAGAGCTTCACACAATGAAACCCTGTCCATAGTAATATAAACTTGAGAAAGGTGAACCACATGTGAAATACTCATTTTTTTTCCACTATGTCTTGTACCTCTTAGAAAGCCTTTTAATCCACTTCTTCTATGCTACCAAAATCTTTGGCCAAGCCTTAATAGATTTATAAGGGAAAACTGAAATGAAGACTCATGAAGCAACTCAGATGCATGATACAACGAAAGTGGAAGTTATGGATGATGTCCAAGAATAGGAGTAACCATCATAGTCACTTCCACCTCTGGATGGTCTAAAGTGGATGGAGTAGGAACCATAGGACTTGCATAAGGGAAATTCAACAAGAGGATCTCAAAATGCACAGGTATATTTTTCAAATTTAATAGTTTTTAAAACACCAAAAAACACTTCAAATAAAAATACCAGGTCGAGGTTCCATCTAAATCCTTAAGCCTCTAGTTTTCCAAAATTTGAAACTTCCTCAAGAATTCAATTTGTAAAAAAACACAAAAGAATAACAATCAAACTCATAATTCCTATTTTTCTAAGTAAAATTTAAAGAGTCGATTTAGTTTCCTCTTGTTATTACTAATTCCTCTAAGAAATGCTAAATTCTTAAAGCCAAAATTATACGAAAGATACCATTTTTTTTTTCTGATCCTCTATGATTTACAATTCAAGTTCATCAAATTCACCAAGTCCAAATTCAAAACTCTCGTTTCTAATTTCAATCTATTTTTGTTAGCTCAATCAAATGAAATCAAAATTGATCGTGAACTTTGCCATTTTGAAGCCTAAATTTAAATTTAATTTCAAGTTTTTTGAATTATATTTCTTGTTTCGATTAAATTTTTCAATAAACTAATCTAGAAAATTAAGTTTATTTATTTAGAGTTAATTTATTGGATTTTATTTCTTAATTTTTATTAATTTGTTGTTAATTTTGCTAAAGAAATTAGTTGAAATTTCAAAAGAAAAATTCAAATTTTTATTTTTTTTAATAATATCAAGAAGAAAAAAAAAAGAGAGAGAAAATTAAAGTCCAAAATTAGACTCACTTGGATCGAAGAAGATGACGACAGAGCAACGATGATATGGAGCGGCAGTGGATCAGATTGGTGGAAAGCGATATATGAGAAATAGTAGAGAAGCATGTGTCGATATCGTGGGCTAGTGTGTCTTGATTGCAACCTTTAGGAATGATTTGGAGGAGACGATTCAATTCTGACGATGACCGAATAGGGCTAGTGCAGTGCCGATCATGGCAAGGTTCAAACATGCGATGTTGGGCTCCTCTTTGCATATGACTTAGGTGCAACAATCCACAATGGCATTAGTAAGAGTTGGCTCTTGGTTGTCAATAATGATGTTGATGATGGGTCTTGGCTGGAGGCAATAGGTCCAACAACTAGACTTTGATCGGTGGCAACTAAGCAACTCTAACAGAGGAGCTCTGATTTGCAGGTAAGAGGTTGATGGAGATTTTTTATTTTTCAATTTTTTATGAATTAGGTTTTTAGACTTTTTTTTTTGAGATTCAGAGGAATCTTGAGATTTTTATCCTTTTTGGCAAGGAAATAAAGATGAATTGACTTTTGAAAGTTAGTGTGTTTTTAGAGGAAAAGGGATTTGTAGGGAAAGTAGAGTGAAAAATTAACACTCGTAGAATTTTACTAAATTCATCAAAAGCAAGGTTAAAAAATATATATTATTTCTGAATTTAACTCTTGTTTTAATAATGTCCTTAAATTTTAATTTGTAGCGTAAAAATTTTTAAACTTTAATTTTATTGCAATGATAATTTTCGCTATCATTTTTCGGCATAAATTTCGTTGAAATGTCTACATGACATCCAACTCAATATTTTTTTAATATTTTTTCATACAAATCGAGATGCTACATGTATTTTTATTTTTAATTTATAAATATATATTTATAATTATAATTATATATATAATAAAAAAAAACTCATCTTCATCTTCTTCTTCCGCCATTGCAGAGCAAGAGGAGAGAAGTCTCATTTCCTTCAAAGTCACCGTTCAAAACTCTTACTTTCTTGCTTCAGGGAACCGCTCAGCCCCTCACTACGACTGGGTTAGTGTTGGTTGCAGCAAAGCAGAGTTTTTCAGTCTCACTCGATGCTCTGGTATTCAAAGGTCCTCTGCCTCCCTTTCTTCACCATCCTCGATTTGTAGTCAAATCTTTTCTTTGGTGAAATCTCTATGCAAATTTCTAGTCTAAAAATGCTTAAAACAACTTTGTCTTGGGGATAACCAATTATTAGGAAAGATCCCGAGTCAAATTAGTGGGTTGACTCAGCTCCAAACACTTAAACAACTCCTCAGCGCTGACTGTGCACCATCAATAGCAAGAAAGCTACCCACTTCTTCGAAGTCCACGAGAATTGTTCAGGCTTTTCGCAAGTGCACGAATCGCTTTAGCAAGTAATAAAGTGAGTAGAGTATCGTCCCACAGCGAGGCGTTGTCAATTACCAAAATTGATATTATCTTTATTAATTGGAAAGAAATTAAGCAAAATTAAATAAACAATAAATCTCAACTTAGAAATTTAAGATATTAAAGAAAACTATCTAGAATTTAGATTCCGTTAATTGAATTTATCCGGTTGATTGACTCAATAATGATTTCAAAACTAAAGTGTTTGATGGATTGATTACTCTAAATTATAAATTAGTCTCTCTCGAGCAAAAATTCAAACATTAACATTAATGCAAATGTCTACTCTCGTGATCATTAAATCAATGTTAATTCATTAAAATTCTTAGCAATTTCATAAAATCCACTAAAGTGTACCCTAATCTCTTAACGATACATGCCTTAGCTTATTAATTTCATGAACTAGCAACTATCGCAGCTTTTACTTGTAAATAGCTACTTTAGATAGTGATTATAATGACCAATTATAAAACACTTATAAATCAAAATTAACAAATTAAACTATGTATTAAAAATAATTGAAATTATAAATCATTATCATCAACCTTTATTATTCAATTAACTTCATTTAAATCCTAGAAAAAGGATTTAGTTCAACATGATTAAATAAAAAAAAAAGGTAAACTAATCAATAAATTAAACATGTTCATACTAAAATTAACAAAGAAATAAACAAGTAGAGAAAGTAAAAAACTCTATTTGATGATCTATTTGATTGATTGAAGGTCTCGAAACTCCAAAAATCCTTTTCTCTAGCCTCCTTTAAGTCTCTTTAGCTCCCAAGAGTGATCTCTCCTTTTCCCAAGCCTTGGTTGCCTTTTAATAGACTTCATTTCTGAGGGCTGTGCAAAATACTGGGTACAGACATGAA
>CANXYC011646301.1:0-10494 GCA_948193065.1 Aleurites moluccanus
GAATAACTCATCGGTGCCAGACAGGGACCAACTCATTCAAATTCTTAGTAAAATAAATTCATTACCTTTGCCAATGGATCTTGCTGCAAAACTTTCAAATATTGGATGTTTAAATAGGAAAAATCCTGCACAACTATCATCAGAACAACAAAAAATATTGCATGGAACCACATCTTCGGCATCGACTATGGACTTACTTGCTGTTCTTTCTGCAACTTTGGCAGCATCTGCACCAGATGCTCTTGCAATTCTATCTCAAAGAAGCAGCCAGAGTAGTGACAGTGAGAAATCCAAGTTGACTTGCCCTGATCAAGCTATTGGTCCCAATCTGCAGAAGAGAACTATTATAGATTTCCCTTCTACGGGTGGTGAGAGAAGTAGTAGCTGTTACCGGTCTCCTGCTGAAGATTCAGACAGCCGGCTTCAAGAAAATTGCCCTAATTTACCATTACAGCTATTTAGCTCCTCGCCCGAGGAAAATGGCCCACCAAAACTGGCATCTTCTAGGAAGTATTTCTCTTCTGACAGCAGTAATCCGAGTGAAGGGAGATCTCCGTCATCATCTCCTCCAGTTGTGCAGAAGTTGTTTCCTCTGCAGAGCACAACAGAGACAGTGAAGTCAGAAAAGATGTCAATCAGTAGAGAGGTCAATGCTAACGTTGAAGGTAGCAGAACCCATGGATGTATTTTGCCTCTTGAGCTCTTTAGAGGTTCAAATGGAGTTGCGGATCAAAGTTCATTTCAAAATTTTCCATATCAAACTGGATATACATCTTCCTCTGGGTCAGATCATTCACCTTCTAGTCAGAATTCTGATTCTCAGGTAGCTGCTGCTGATATAGTTCTATTGTTTTGCTTCAATTTTCTGTTTTTGGATGTAAATAAATAACTATTGATTCTCATTTTAAAGTATTTAATTGTATTGTTATGATTTTATGCTTACTTCATAGGATCGAACTGGGCGAATAATCTTTAAACTATTTGACAAAGATCCGAGTCATTTCCCAGGAAAACTGCGAACGCAGGTTAGTTTACGATATACTCGTTGCTATCATTGTTATTTATCTTTTGAGGGGTGACCAAGTGGAGGGTGGAGATGCAGTAGTGTTTACCTCTTGTGTAAACCTAATATTCATTTCTCTCTTTTGTTTCAGATCTACAATTGGCTTTCTAACAGTCCATCTGAAATGGAGAGCTACATAAGGCCTGGTTGTGTGGTTCTGTCAATTTATTTGTCAATGTCATCTACTGCCTGGGAGCAAGTAAGTGAACTGCTGCAACAAATATTAGGAATTCTATGTGGCTTTATGCTGATTATTTGTAGGGTGTTTTTGGTTCTTGCAGTTTGAAAGAAATCTGCTACAGCACATCGATTCTTTGGTTCATGATTCAGAGTATGATTTTTGGAGAAGTGGAAGATTTTTGTTACATACAGGCAGGCAACTAGCATCACATAAAGATGGTGCGTATGATAGACGAGGGCCGCGTCCCATTCCTTTCCAGTTCTAACTGTTCATCCTACCCTCCTCCCATTTTAATTGTTAATGTTTTTCTTCTTGTAATCGTATGCCCTTAGCCTTTTTAAATGATAATGATATGTTAAAGAAATTGGCTATAATGCTTATGAGTTCTAAAGGAATTAGGCATGATTTGAATGTTCTAGTGCTTATGAGTTCTAAAGGAATTAGGCATAATTTTAACGTTCAATTTTTGTATGTAATAAATATTCAGGAAAGTTTCGTTTATGCAAATCCTGGAGAACATGGAGTTCCCCAGAGCTGATTTCAGTGTCCCCACTGGCAGTTGTTGGTGGGAAAGAAACCTCTCTGCGATTAAGGGGAAGAAATCTGACGAATCCTGGCACCATGTAAGCAATTCTCCAGTGACATGTTGTTTGTTGACTTGTCTCTGTTTTCAGAAAGGCTCATTTACAATTTATGTAGGATTCATTGTACTTTTATGGGAGGATACACATCAAAGGAAGTCACAGGATCAACTTCTCCAGGAGCCATGTATGATGAGATAAGCATGAGTGATTTTAAAATTCATGGTGCATCTCCTGGTGTTTTGGGTCGTTGTTTCATTGAAGTAAGACCTGAGACATTTTTGTATATATTTGAAGTTTATAAGTGCTTAAACAGAATCATTGAGACTGATGTATATGACATCTGCCAATTTCATCAACAGGTGGAAAATGGTTTCAAGGGCAACAGTTTTCCTGTCATAATAGCTGATGCTACAATCTGTCAAGAGCTGAGACTCCTTGAATCTGAGTTTGATGAAGAGGCTAAAGACAGTGATATTGTTTCAGAAGAACAAGCTCAATGCTTGGGTAGGCCTAGATCAAGGGAGGAAGTTATGCACTTTTTGAATGAACTTGGATGGCTGTTCCAAAGGAGAGCATCTTCTATGTTTGAGCTTCCAGATTATTCACTTAACCGGTTCAAGTTTTTGCTCATTTTCTCTGTTGAAAGAGATTACTGTGTATTGGTCAAGATAATTTTAGACCTGTTTGTGGAAAGAAATTTGGACATGGGTGGGCTATCTAAGGAATCAATGGAAATGCTGTCCGAGATTCAGCTAGTGAACCGGGCTGTGAAAAGGAGGTGCAGGAAAATGGTGGACTTACTGATCCATTATTCCATTAATAGCAATGATGTTTCCTTGAAAAGTTATATTTTCTCACCTGATCTTGCTGGACCTGGTGGTATCACATCTCTGCATTTGGCTGCTTGTACATCAGGTTCAGATGATTTAGTTGATGCTTTGACAAATGATCCACAGGAGGTAATTCTTTTTTTTCTTCTTCTTGCTCTTCCTGCTATCTCAGCTGACTTGAGACCACCTTTTATTCCTTTTTTTTGCGAGTGTTGGGGGCTTTTGGGGGTGGGTGGGAACGGTCACTAGGGATAGCACTGTAACTGGCAAGGTAGAATTTCTTTCCAAACTCCAATGTGCTCTAGCTCTCCCAAGGTAAGCTTAGGGGACTGAATTAAGACACACTAAATACCCACTTCATCTATTAACTCTATATGATTTTTTCTAATTGTACTGTTCAGGGTATGGGTATCTCCAATTATGATTTTGGTTGTGATAGGTTTGAAGTCTTCACTTTTTTGGGGTTGTGTTGTTGAGATGGCAACCATTTTATAGTTCTATGTTTAGATTTATACTCCTCTCCTTTTTTGCCCGTGGTGCTATGGGCCTTCTTTTACTCAGTGTTGGGGGAAGTAGGGGACTGTTATCAGAACAGGGAGTATTGTTATGCTGGATTCTTGGTATGTTCTGTTGTCTAATTTTCTGCTTTTGAGAGTCATTTCATGTATAAAATTGTCACTATTCTGCTGCAGATTGGGTTGTCTTGTTGGAATTCTCTTCTGGACGCAAATCGTCATTCTCCATATGCTTATGCCATCATGACACATAACCACACTTATAACTCATTGGTGGCTTATAAACTTGCTGATAGAAGAAATAGTCAAGTTTCTTTGGTAATTGGAAATGAGATTGAGCAACCAATGTCTTCAAGGATGACTTCAGACTTTCAGCAAGGTCGTAGATCTTGTGCGACGTGTGCAACTGTTGCAGCAAAATGCAATAGGAGGGTTATGGGTTCACAGGGCCTGCTTCAGCGTCCCTATGTTCACTCAATGCTTGCCATTGCTGCTGTCTGTGTTTGTGTCTGCTTGTTCTTTCGAGGTGCCCCAGACATTGGCTTAGTTGCTCCCTTCAAATGGGAGACTTTGGATTTTGGCACCATTTAGTGATCACCTGAAACTTTTGCCGGAAGGAACAGGAATTGGTCCAAGAAATGACATACTTGGAGCAGACAAGACTTGTATGTTTCTATAATGCAGTTATTTCTGGAAAAGGAAAATGACGTTTAACGGGTACGATGGGGTTTCTTGCCTACTAAAAAGAGGAAAATAAGTGAAGCTTCTGGTGTGACATCAAATTCTGCCTACTATCGTTAGCATATGGAGTTCTCTAACGTTATAGGTAATGCCATTTCATTGACCCGTTTGCACATTATTTTTTGAATTATTAAAATCATTGGGTCTAAAGTCGAACAGAAACAACTGTCCGATGCATTGAGAGGGAGATACAGCAGAAATCTGTAGGACTTGTGAGGTAAGACCTTGCATAGAAAGTTGGATGAATTGCTTATAGGAGCAGGGAGATGCAATTAATAGGTAAAACCTTGCGTTGAAAGTGAAGCGTCAGATCCAGATTTAGGGAAATGAAAGGTGGAAAAAATGTTGATTTATGTGTCCGTTTCCTCCATCCTTTTTGATTTTTCCCCCTACTTTCTTACAAATAGAAAGAGCTACTAAGTTTGAGGTATTACTGACAATGTATTTTATTTCTTTACTGTAAAGTGGATCATTAGGATCATTCAAAGAACTGAAATATTGTATGATGAAATAGTGAAATATTTATTAAATTATATTTGGAATAACAGGCATGCCCCACCGCTTCTAATATCCATGTGGGCGTTTAGACTAGTTTAAAACGAGCCTCTTCCTATAGTCTTTTTTAGTCTGTCTCGTCAAAATTGAACTTGGGATTCTCTAGGATAATTCACATAAAAGTATATGCAATATGCCGATACCCACCCACTTGTCATAGTCTATGGGATGGGACGCGTTTATCTGCTCTCACGTCCTCCATTTATTTCCCTTTCATTTTCCTGATTTATTATTATTATTATTAGTTTCCTAAATTATTAGAGAGGAAAAATTAAAATTTTCTCACTAAAGTCTTATAAAATTAATAATCCTAGCTTTCTAAGCTTTTATTTACAAACAAACAAAGGTAATAACATACTTGGGCATTGAGATAAGTGAAGGCAATTAATTCATAATTAAATCTTCTTTCCCTATGTTAAAAAAAAATAATAATAATAAGAGTTTGAATATTACTCTTCTTACACGTCTTGCTGTTCAAATTTAGTAGTTTTATTTACGCCTATACCCTACAGATAAATGCTGGCTGATTATGCATTCCTTTACAAACTCCATAAAACTAACAATTAACCAAGTAAAAACCAAACCACACCCTTCATCAGAAAATGCTTCCACTATAATACTAAGTTTCTGAAATTCAGACAGTCATAAGCTAGAGAATCAGTCAAATTAAGTACCATCCTACATATTAAATTTATTAATACATAATACAAGTTGTTTTCTTTTCCAGTCCATTAATTCAACGTCCACATATAAACAGGACAAACTATTCAATGTTTTCATATAAACAAGACAAACTATGCAATCCAATGCTTTAAAGATTTAGGTTGCAGTACTTGATTCTAACATCAGTACACAATGCTTGGGTTATTGTTTCTTCACCTCATCGTGCTTTTGCCAGTCACAGGCAGCCTCCAAAAAAATGGCTACATTTCTATCCCTTATTCATTTGGAGTTGGAGATAGGAGCTGTTTCAATAAGCCTGCCCCCGAAGTCATCTGTTATAATAAGCCTGGGGCAAGATCTGATGGGGTTTATTCAGGCAATCACACTCGCTGACGTTTATTCCTTCTCTGATACTCAGAACAAGTTCACTGCTCTTGGATGCGACCCCCGTGCTTTCATGTCTGATACTGAGGGCAAAATGTTTCTCAGTGGATGCGCTTCTCTTTGCGGCAATACTTCTAACATCTTTGATGGATCCTGTTCTCGGATAGGCCAATGTTTTCGTAACTGTACCTATTAAATAACCGATAAAAAAAATTCAATCGAAATCGAATTGATTAAATTTAAAAATATATATATATATATTTATATATAATTTGATATTTATTATATATATATGATGAAAATAAATATAATACAATTATAACTAATTCAAAAATTTATATAAGATTATATTTATTATTATGTCAATTCAATCACATTTAATCAAAAGTTATATATATAGTAAATTATGAATATTCACTTGCTTAAATATTTACTCACGCAATAGGATAATATGCAATAGGGAGATGATTTTGACATCAGACAAGTTTTGGCATTGGGTAAAATTGAAACGAAACTACTGAAATTTTTTTAAACTTAAAATGGCATTATTTTTTATTGACAAAAAAAATGTCGTTTTGATTAAAAATTAAAAAAATATATATTTAAAAAAAAAAAAAAAACTAATCCGTTCGAATAAAAAAACGGATTCGATTCGACCGATTCACCAGTTTGACCTGTTAACCGGCCGATTCATAGTTTTTTATTTGATTCTTCGGGGAAAGGTAAAAAGAGCTGACTGATCCGATTCTTAGTTCGATTCTTAATTTTTTCGATTCGACAGACCGATTTGGTCTAGTTTTGATAGCCATGGTATAGGCTCCTGCCAAACTTCCTTACCAAGAGGTCTCAGGACTTTGCATATTGATTTAGTAAGCTATTATCCACAGTATGGCTTGGAACTTCAATCCTCGCAGCTATGCATTCCTTTCAGAAAAAGACTAGTTCAAATTCACTTTCTCTATTTTTGGAATTTCAATAATAACAATCCTCTAATTTTCGAAAACATTACTAGTGCACTAGTGGTGTTGGACTGGGTGATTGACCTTGAATACTGTCAAGATGATGTTGTACAAAATTCAACAGCTTATTCTTGTGGGAAAAACACCTTCTGTGCTAACTCAACAAATGGCCCAGGATTGCAATCAAGGCTATCAAGGAAACCCATATCTTTCCCAAGGATGCCTAGGAATCTAATTTATTTTTAAATTAATTCCAGCAATACATTCACTTGTATAAAAATAAAAATTAATTTGTTGCACTTGCATGCTCTTGATCATGTATATATCAGACATAGGTGAGTGTGCTGATCAAGAAAACAATCCCTGTCAGGGAGTATGCAACAATACTCATGGGAGTTACTTCTGCACTTGCCCTGATGGAACCATTGATGATGCTAAGAAATATGGCTTCCGCTGTATACCTGCCCAAAAGCAGTTCCTAATTTTACAGTTTACTATAGGTATTATTGCCATCATTTTTAGCCTTTTCCCCTTTTATTAATCAAATATTTACTAAAATGGCATTAACTACTCATTTTATCATATCAATTTTAAAATTTAGGGCTTGGCATAGGGCTCCTGTTTATGCTCATTTCCGGTTCTTGGATATTCTGTGGGATGCAAAAGGAGAAACTGATCAAGCTCAGTGATCAGAGAAAAAATCTTTCAACAGAATGGTGGTTGTTGCTGCATCAACAACTTTCCTTGAGGGAGCGATCAGTTGAGACTACAAAAATCTTAACAGCAGAGGAGCTGGAAAAGGCAGCTAAACTAACAACTATGATGAAAGCTGTGTTCTTGGTCGTGGAGGTTATGGTACAGTCTACAAGGGAATTCTGTCTGACAAGAGCGTTGTTGCTGTTAAGAAGTCTAAAGTAATTGATGGGAGTCGAATCGAAAAAATTTATAAATGAGGTAGTTATACTCTGCCAGATTAAATCATAAAAACGTTGTCAAATTATTGGGATATTGTTTGGAGATTCAAGTTCCTTTATTAGTTTATGAGTTCATCACCAATGTACTCTCCATCATCACATTCATGATTATCCTCCACTTTTTTAGGAAAATCGGTTAAGGATAGCAGTTGAAACTGCAGGATCACTGGCCTATTTGCATTCTGCAGCTTCCCCATCATCATTCGTCGAGACATTAAGTCCACGAATATCCGTCTGGACAATCATCTTAGAGCAAAATTGTCAGATTTTGGTGCTTCCAGGCTGGTTCCTTTAGATCAGATTCGGTTAAGTATATTGGTGCAAGAGACACTGGGGTATTTAGATTCACAGTACTTCCTCACAAGCCAATTAACTGAGAAAAGCGAGGTTTGCAGTTTTGGAGTAGTGCTTGCAGAGTTATTGACTGGACAAAAGGCACTATCTTTTGATAGATCTGAAGAAGACAGAAAACTTGCCATGTA
Organism: Aleurites moluccanus; assembly: GCA_948193065.1. Classification (NCBI taxonomy): domain Eukaryota; kingdom Viridiplantae; phylum Streptophyta; class Magnoliopsida; order Malpighiales; family Euphorbiaceae; genus Aleurites; species Aleurites moluccanus. Next base: position 7,932 of record CANXYC011646301.1, read on the forward strand.
TTTTATCTCATCAATGAAACAGAATTGGCTTTCAAAGATACTGGACAATCGGCTTCTTCCAGAAATGAACGCTGAACAGCTGGACAGGTAGCCGAGTTAACAAAAGATGCTTGGAAATGAGTGGGGACGAAGGTCCGACAATGAAGGAGGTTGCAATGCAGTTAGAGGGGTTAAGAAACTTCCAAAAGCACCCTTGGGCTGAAGAGGAGCACATTTTTGCTGAATGCTTGCTAAGACAATCACCAAATCTCAGAATGGCAGTACGGCTGTGGATGACAGTAGAAGAGAGCGAATGTTATTTGAGATTGAAGGTGGGCGTTGATGGCTTTCACTACACTACATCTTCATTTATTATCTAATCTTGCAAGTATAGTACCTGATTAAGCCAATACTCTCCTAATTAAGGCAGCATCATATCAACAATCTTCCCTTATTGAGTTCAAGTCATAAAGATGAATACAAAACTAGACACAGAGGATCCAAGAATCATTCTTCCAGCAGCATTCTATATAATAGTCCAAATAATCATCAAAACAGGATTACTGTGATATTCCAGATTCCCACGAGATAATGAAAAACCAGGATCTCTGAGACAGAAATTTCTAAGTAGAAGAAAGTGCAAATAAATGGATTTTTTTTTTATTATCTAGTTTATACTCTTGAATACAAAAGGAAGAAGGATTATGAACTCCTGAATTGTGCATAGCAAGATTGAAAATTTCACAAAAATATATTTTGAATTGCATTATTTATTATCCGTGTAGGCTATTGGACCAAGTGGTCCTTGCCTACTACCTGCCATAACCTGGATGTGGATATGATGATGAGAGCTGTAGAATAGCATTAAGTTAATAAAAAATTGTAGTTATATTGACAGGTCTGATCCCCATATACAATAATAGATTGTTGGCAAATACACAACGTTGACAACTTAATTGACATATATAATCAAACTACAACTGAATTATGTGGCATGAGCTACAAAGTATAAATAATTAACACCAATCCAAACTTATTATATTAATCAGCCTGTTGATAATTAATAAAGCTTGCTTATTGAATTGGAGTAGTAGGAGATCTGCTGGGGCGCCTTCCTCTATTCAAACTTTGAATGAAGGCTTCTCCGACGCCTTCTCCAAGCCCCTCGATGAGGCCTCCGATGAATTCGATGATCACCTGAGAGGCAACCCGAGCCGCAGTTCCTAACATGCTGGACTTCTCAACGCCCTTGATGCCATTTGCTTGCAGACCATTGACCATATTCTTTGCACAAACAGCATGGAGATGATACTCACAGACTGTGCAGCGATAAACTCGGCCTGATCGTTTAGAACGATTGCATTCTCCACAAACAAAACCACCAGCAGGTTCCCCATTTGGCATTGTCATGGCAGTAGGTAAGATTCTTAGTGGATGTGAATGGACCGAAATGTTAATTTCATTAGAAAGCATAGCACAGCATGGATGCATCTGATAACTACAGGCGTTGCATCTGAATGTGTAACCTTTTGCAGGCTTCCCACAAACATCACACTTGGATTTTAAAATTCCACCTGATGAAATTTAACAAATATAAATTAAATATTAAAAAAAAAAGAATTAATTAATTAATTAATTAATTGTACCAGCTGGTTTGGAAGAGAATAAGAGTTGGTGATGCATATGGAGAGGATGGGCCTTAAGCAGACGAGGAGCTAATCCACAAAACTCATGTAACTGAAAATTGCATTGTTGGCAACTGAACCTCTTTCCTGAGCCATACTCTTTGCAACCTGCGCAGGTGAAGAGGTCAGGCAGGTCAACCTGATATAACCGGTGCTGTGGATGACGAAAACGAAGTAATTCTTCTGCCAAAACAAGTTGAGGTGAAACAGGGAATTCAATTAGAGGAGGACTTTTGGGGAATTGATTTGAAGAAGGAGACTTGTTTAAGGGAAATGAAGTCGTCTTCTCCAATGATCTGTTGGCCATGATGATATTGATGGCTTTTGGGCAGAAATGGGTATTTGGATTTTAGAGTTGGTGGTGCAAATTGCACTGCACAAAGGAGAATATTTATTTTGCTGGAAAGTTAGTAGGGCACGATACTATTAATCATGTACAGGCCATGCACATATTGAAGAGGATCGATCGATGATGCCACATACATGTGCGATCACTGTTCCATCCAAATTAAAATTAAAAATTAATTAAGAAAGCACAAACACTAGTGACTAATTCATGCATGCTTAATATGGACTATTATTTTTCCTTTAAATTTATTTATTGGGCATATTCTACTATTCTTTGATTGATTTTATAATTAATATGTCACAATCTCTATCAGAGCTAGAATCTATTTAAAATTTATTAACATGACATACATGCAAAATATATATATATATATATATATATATATATATATATATATAAAATAATTTAAAAAGCAAAATAAATTAAGAGATAAAAATAATTAAATTAAATTCGAGATAAAATATTCATCCAATTATTGACCGTTTTATCCCGTTCATAATATATTTAACAAGATATTAATTTGTTATTTGTATTCGTCTTTAATTTAATT
>CANXYC011646349.1:0-10041 GCA_948193065.1 Aleurites moluccanus
TTCATACAAACACATCATATAACATGCATACATGTCAAATTCAAGCATAAACATATAATAAATCACAACATTCAAGTCAAGTCAAAATGCTCAAGTTTGCCCTTTGTGGTTCAGGTTCTAGGTTTTGACTAAGGTGTTACATTCTACCCCCCTACAAATAAATTCATCCTCGAATTTACTTTATGGTTATAAGGTAGAATAAAAACCTGACATATGAAATAAGTGGGGGTACTTGTGTCTCATCTCAGCCACACTTTCCCAAGTACACTCTTTGTACACTTCTGCTACGTCACAGTACTTTAACCATTGGAATATTCTTATTTCAAAGCTTTCTAATCTAATGATCCACAATCTATACTAGTACTTCTTCAAATGACAATTCCTTATCAATTTCAATCTCTTGGGGTTGAAGCATATGAGATGGATATGGAACATACTTCTGCAGCATAGAAATGTGAAACACTGGATGTACATGACCCATATTAGGTGGAAGTGCTAGTCTGTATGATACATTACTAACCTGATCAAAAATCTCAAAGGGTCCAATATACCTTAGTGACAAATTGCCTTTCTTTCCAAATCTCATCACTCCTTTCATGGGAGAGATCTTCAGAAATACATGGTCACATACTGCAAACTGTACATCTTTTCTTTTTGGATCCGTATAACTCTTTTGCCTGGTAAAAGCAGTCTTTATCCTTTCTTGTATAATAGGGACCTTCTCCATTGTTTCTCTGATCAAATCTGGCCCCTCTAACTGCTTTTCACCTGGTTCCACCCAACATATAGGTGATAGGCATTTCCTTCCATACAAAGCTTCATATGGTGCCATCCCAATGATAGAATGGTAGCTATCATTATAGGCAAACTCTATCAGTGGTAGGAAGCTATCCCAACTGCCTTTTAAATCCAACACACACAACCTCAACATGTCCTCCTATGTTTGAATAGTCCTTTCTGACTGTTCATCTGTCTGAGGATGAAATGCTGTGCTGAAATGCAAAGTAGTACCCAATGCCTCCTGGAATTTCTGCCAAAACCTAGAGGTAAACTGAGTACCTCTATCATATATAATCACTGATGGTACCCCATGTAACAATACAATTTTATCCACATAAAGCTGTGCGTACTGTGCAACTGTATAAGTTGTCTTTACCTCTAAAAAGTGAGCTGACTTGGTCAATCTGTCCACAATCACCCATACTGAATCATACCCTTTTTGTGATCTTGGCAATCTCACCACAAAATCCATCGTTACTTATTCCCATTTCCACTCTGGCAGCTAGATCTGTCATGACCCATTTTCGGACCATGACGATCTTAGGGTACGGGAGATGCCAATGGCGACCGACACCCGTAAAACCCAGTATCACATGCACAATCTATAAACCACAATATATTGTCCATTTTAGTTAATTACCATCCATTCTATTATTCTATAATTCATTCTGTAAATTTCTACAATTGACTTTAACAATCCCTATATCACATCATATAACATCATATAACTCATATATCATCAAATATCATATATACATGTTCATTTCCTAGCTAACCCATACATACCCCATAGAGCAACTAGATTATGAATATCAAAATAATAATACAAATCAGAATATATATACACCAGTAAGGTTGGCAGAAATCTCCTAATGACAGACGATAGGATTCTGCTATCTACTCCTCTCCTGAAATGGCTAAACAAAGAAAAGGTGAGTATATAAGATACTCAGTGAATCTATATGCATCAATAATAAAATAGTAGTTAATAATGAGGCAATGGTACCAATAAGTCAGATAACAATAAACAAAATTTGTAATAGGTGACAGTATAGCCAAAGAATAAAGTACAGGCTCGGTATCATATGGAAAGACAGATAAAAGGATGGACTGTATGAAATCATACAATCTCCAGCAATCAGTATGGACCATATGTGAACATATAGGTCTCCAGTAGCATATCAATATCAATGAGCATAAGACTGATCAGGTCTTATGGCTAGGACTATAACCCCTTCTAGCTAGGGTATCAGTAATACAATGTGCACATTACCGACAGTATTTTCCCACTACTCTGTCGGGTCGGTAGCTCTGTCAAGCCACATTAGGATCAATAGAAAGAAACAATATATCAATGGATACCATTATGCAACAATGGCATCCTCCGTATCAATAAACTCAATATCAGTCAATTCAATTATCAATAAGATCAATGGCAATGCTATAGGTAACATATAATCAATGACAAATGGTTTGGCAATTAAGAAAGACATGGAACAAAAGTTGGTTCGACGAAGGAAAACGGTAGGCCAATTGGCATGCCAACGTCGTTGGCGACAATGGCATTCAAATGGTAGGCCTATGGAATGCAAACAATAGGCCAAAGGAAAAATAAGCTAGGCCTTTCATCAAACACATGGTGGGCATACAATGGCAAGCCAATAGGTTAGGTTAAGGTGCAAAATTGACTTGCCTAATTCAACCAACAACAAGCTACATTGGCAATAATCATATAGGCATTAAAGAAACAACATTAAACAACATAAAAAGGATCAAATTGGCTATGGGAACAAGACAAAAAATAAGCAAAACAAGGCATGGTGAATAGTAATCATGGTTCGGCTAAGGTTGGGTTTTCACACCAAGTTTCCAATTTCAATTTTAACTTAATAGACATGTTAAAGGATGCAAAATAGACTCACCTAAACTTCCAAATAGCTTTGGAAACTAGCTTTTCACCCAAATTCTCCAATGAAGCCAAATAGAGCAACTTTATCAAATATTATGTTCTACATCAAAATAACCACTAATTAGTTGTCTATTAACCACCAGTTGATATATTCTAACATCAATTAACAAAAACTAACACTAAATCACTTAGCTCATTCATACAACTTCAACCTAGATAGTAAAATTAGGCATTTCTATAAATTTGCATCAATTGATGCAATTAACCATAAAAACCCATTCAATTCAACCTAAATATCATCTAAATAAACCATTAAAACAAACTAACTAACTTGTTACCTTTAATGAAGTGTAATGCCGAAACCTTCACTCAATTACTTCTTGAATCCCTTTGTGTTTTTCAAGCAAATTAAGGATGGAAGATGATAAAACTAGGTTGCTAGCTAGGTTTTCTATAAATTTGCTTAAGAAATTTGATGGAAATTTTGAAGAAATTGATGGGAAAATGGTGAAGCAATATTCGGCCAAACTAGAGAAGGAAGAAGAGAAATGGCAAAAATTTTCCTAAGTATAAAATATATACCAAAAATCAAATGGCAAATTACAACTAACTCCCCAAACTTTCATATATCACACTTTAGTCCAAAATCTTCTGTAATTTATTCTGTCAGGATTTAGAATTTAAAGTGGGGGAGTCAATAAGCTTATTTTAATTTATACTTATTTATAAAAATGGTTCCAGAGTCATTCTGTAACTCCGATGGACCCATTTCCACTATTCACCTTAAACTTCTATTTGTTTACAATTTTGCCATTGGTTACTTTTTCAGTGTTCCTAAATGATTTTCACTTCTTTCTTTTTACCAAAATTATACATGAATTATGATGATCTTTTACCCCCAGGTCAACTTCAGAAATTCTTCTGTTGACTGGACTACTAATTTCTCGGCAGTATTTCCAACACCGCCACTTTTTAGAAAAGTAACAAGTTCGCTTTCTAACTATGTCTCTAAAATTATTTCCCATTATTTCAAGACTTTTGAACCATATACTAAGAACTAAATCATGCATGTGAGTTAGGAAATTATAGGGTATTATAGGATCTCTTGAAGCAAACCTGAGGGTTTTTGATACTCAAATTTCACCTGCTGACAGGCTAAACACTTGGAGACAAAATTTGCTACATCACCCTTCATGTTTGGCCACCAATAATAATCTTTCAAATCATGATACATCTTTGTTACCCCCGGATGGACTATGTAAGGAGAGTACTGAATTTCTTTCATAATCTGTTCTTTGTACCCCTTGACATCTGGAACACATAATCGCCCTTTACATTTTAACAAATCTCCCTCAATAGAAAAATTAGGAGCTTTACCATCTCAAACCAAGTCTCTGATCTTAACATATTGTGGATCTTCATTTTGCGAACTCTTCATCTCATCTATTAGCAATGATTTCACCTGGAATTGTGCTATCAACACTGTCTCTTGCCCTTGTGATTCCTAATCCACAGTTAAACCCTTAGCCATTAACTCCCACAATTTTCATACCAAGGGTCTTTATGAAGCAGTCACATGTGATAAGCTTCCCATTGACTTCCTACTAAGAGCATCTACCACCACATTTGCTTTTCCAAGATGATACAAAATCTGGCAGTCATAATCATTCAGTAATTTGACCCATCTCCTTTGCCTCAAATTCAATTCTTTTTGCTACAAGATGTGTTGGAGACTCTTATGATCAATATAAATTTCACATCTCACCCTATACAAATAATGTCTCTATATTTTCAGAGCGAAGATTATTGCTGCCATTTCCAAATCATGTGTGAGTTAATTCACCTCATGTTTCTTCAACTAGCAGGAAGCATAGCAATTACCTTCCTATCTTACATCAAAACACTATCCAAACTGATCCTCGAAGCATCATAATATATAGCAAAACTGCCTGCCTCGGATGGAAGAGTTAACACTGGTACAGTGGTTAAACAAGTCTTAAAAGTCTAGAAACTCTTTTCACACTCCTTACTCCATTGAAACTTCACCTGTTTCCAAGTCAACTTTGTCATTAGTGCAGCTATCTTGGAAAAGTCTTTGACAAACCTGCAGTAATACCCTGCCATGCCAAAGAAACTCCGTATCTCAGTGACTGTAGTGGGACATGGCCAATTAGCAACTGCTTCAACTTTCTGTTGATCTACCTTTATACCATCTTTGCTAACACCATGCCCCATAAATACTACCTCCGTCAACCAGAACTCACATTTTGAGAACTTTGCATACAACTGATGATCCCATAATATCTGCAATGTAACTCTGAGATGCTCCTCATGTTCCTCTCTACTTCTAGAGTACACCAAGATATCATGAATGAAGACAATTATAAATTTATCTAGAAATGGCCTGAACACCTGATTCATCATATCCATGAATGCTACTGGAGCATTTGTCAACCCAAATGGTAGCACTAAAAACTCATAGTGCCCATACCGAGTTCTGAAAGCTGTCTTTGGAATATACTCGCCTTTAATCCGCAATTGATGGTATCCTGACCTCAAATCTATCTTGGAGAAGAAACAAGCCCCTTGTAACTGATCAAGCAAGTCATCAATCCTGGGCAAAGGATACTTATTCTTCACTGTCACCTTATTCAATTGTCGGTAATCAATACACATCTGCAGTGACCCATCCTTCTTCTTTACAAACAATACTGGTGCTCCCCAAGGTGAACTACTGGGCTGAATAAAGCTTTTGTCACACAATTCCTGTAACTACATTTTCAACTCCTTTAACTCTGGTGGTTCCATCCGATACGGTGGAATGGATATAGGATCAGTACCAGGATATACCTCAATCTGAAACTCAATCTCCCTCTTTGGTGGCAATCTTGGAAGATCATCTGGAAATACATCTGAAAATTCTTTCACCACTGGAATCTGCCCTATCTCTTTAGATACCCTTGTAATGTCAACCACCGATGCTAAATAAGCAATACATACCTTTTTCATCAATCTCTCTGCTTGTACTGTAGATACTAACCCTGATATGTGGCTGTTAGTCTCCCCTTGAAAAATAAACTTTTTCTGCCCATCGGGTCGAAACGTTATCCTTTTCATTGTACAATTAATCGAAGCCTTATTACCAGTCAACCAATCCATACCAAGGATAACATCAAACTCCAATACAGGTAATTCAATCAATTCTGGAGGCAAAGATCTATCACAAATTCTCATATCACAAATATTATACTTATACCTTATAATAATCTTATCTCCCATCGGTGCGGCTATCTCTAAGGGAACATGCAAAGGTTTCCTACCCAGCCCTAATTTTATGGCAAAAATAGGTGATACAAAAGAATGGGTTGCACTCGAATCAAACAACATATAAGCCATTAAATTATGCACTGAAATCATACCTATGACTGTCTCATAAGATCCTTGGGCCTGCTACTGGGTAACTATAAACACACGCCCCTGGCCCCTACCAGCGGCTGACTGTCCTGCTGATGGACTTTGCCTTGCTGGTCTACCTTTGCCTGTACTCCCTTTACCCATCTGCACTGATGGTTGGGATGATCCTGCCTCTGAAGGCTATAAAACTCTGGGCAAAGGGCAATCTCTGTAAAAATGCCCAAACTGTCCACATCTGTGGCATACCCCTGACCTGATACGACATGCCCCTGAATGTCTCCTCCCACAAAAAGTACATATAGGCACTGTTGACATCATCTGAACTGGTCTGCTAGGGACTCGAAAGTAACTAGGAATAGGAGGCCTCATACTAGTACCTCTATCGAAATCCTGTCTTTGACTGGTGGTGGTAAAGACTGCACTAGCCGGAGAGGAGGTCTAGGTGCAAAAGTCTAGGATGTCCCCTCTCTAGGTCTACGATACTCTCCTCCTCTTCCTTTCTTCCTCTGTTCCCTATCGGTTCTTTCCTCCTTATATTTAGCCTCCATTTGGGCTGCTTCATCAATAGCGCGACTGAGGGAAGTAAACTCCATAGCTAACATAATATTATGCAGAGATGCATGTAACCCTCTCCTGAGTCATCCAATCAAATCTTCTTCTATGGGAGCAATGTTTCTAACATACTTACTCAACCTTCTAAACTCTCTAGCATATTCTAAAATAGATAGGTTCCCCTGTTGTAACTGCTCAAACTTCATAATGTTGCTTTCTCGTAAGCCCTCTATCAAAAACTCATCCATCATTCTCTGTTTAAACTCTCCCCAAGTCATAGGAACATCACTATGAATGTTATCTTCAATATGCTCTCTAAACCAAGTAGCAGCATCTACCTCCAGTAATAATCCCACCAACTCTATAATCTTAGCATCAGAACAAGGTAGCTTTTCAACCACTCCATCAACCCTCTCAATAAAATCACTGGGGTCAATTCCATATTCCCCTGCAAAGGTAGGTAGTTGAAACCTCATGGACTCCTAAATAGTTACACCGCCTTCTGGGAAAATTTTGCGTGCTCTGTCTCCCTGTAATACTACTGGTTCCCTCTGGGGTGCTGGTGGTATCTCAGGCTGTACCACTGACTATACTGGAGGTGGAGGTGGTTGTTGTACTACTGCAGGCTGTGCTACCAAGTGAGTCCGAATAGTCTGTAAAATCTCCTATCTCATCTCCTGCATCTCCTGTCTCTAAGGTGCATCACCCATCTGATAAGACTCAGTACATTTCCGTGACTGGGGTGGTTCAGAATGAGTCCTCCATATAACAGATGCATTAGAAGCAACCTCTGCTTCCTCACTAGATCTATGGAACTCACCCTCATCAATAGGTCTAGCATGCTTATTTGCCCTTTCTAACAACTTAGCACACTTTTACATATCAAAACAAAACAATCCAGTATGTAAAAGAATGTTTATATCATAGGTACGCAGAATTTCAAACAATGAAGAAGACTGTTACTTTGACGATATAAGAAAGTCCTAGATTCCATGGTACTTTTATTGCTACTAATATGCAAACACTATAGGTTATAATAAACCTTTAGCTCTGATACTACCTTTGTCACGACCCAACCTGGGAGCCGTGACGGTCCTAGGGTACGGGTATTGCCTAAGCTACCGGTACCACGAAGAACCCAATTATCTGTATGATATGGCACACAATTCATATAATCAACTCAAATATAGCTTAATATTTCAACTGAAATTTTGACAACATCTCTTCTAATATGAGACTATACCCCGCTATAGAAAATGAAAACAACTCTCCCAATATCACTTTACTATCAATATCCATCTCAACCTCCAATATCAACTCAACACACATATATATATCAAACTATATACATCTATAACATAGTTTATAAGTATAATTAAAAGAAGTACAACCACACATATATATGTCCCTATTTAAGTTACAGTACTATAGAATCTCTAATAATATACAAATATTTACATATACTGATTAAGAATTGAGTATTATATGATACAATAGCAAAATTCCAAGGCAAGGATAGATAGTGCTAATGGAATTTGAGTCTCACTGCGGCCCTGAAAAATAATGACAACTAAGGGGGTGAGTATAAAAATACTCAGTGAATCTATATATATAAAAATGCAGTAAATGTTCATAATACCATAATCGCTCATAAATGACCTATAGAATAATATAAGATGACAAATAAAAGGGTGAAACAAGTTTCCATATAAATATCCAGTGTATGAGTCAACTCTCATATGATATAACAGGATTGGGTCCAATAAAAGGTGCAATCGCACTGTAATAGCACAATCGTGCATAATCCAATATACGTAAAGGAGATCACTCCTTACGGCTAGAGAATATGATAACTCTCACTAGCAAGGGTCCAATGAATACCAGTATGCACACGGTAGATGGAATTACCCGCTACACCATCGAGTTAGCCCTATTATAATACCATATGGGTGTGTCTCTATAGAACAATAAATATAGCATAAATTTAACTCATATAGGGGTGGAACAATCCAGTATATATCCATAATGAATAATAGAACAAATTTAGGTCAAGTCATAAAAATGGCCGGCGGGGCCCAATTGCCCTGCCGCAATTGGCACTCGCCATTATGAGTCCATTTTGTGATTTTTGAGTAGTTTTTGGTTAACTATGCTATCAATAGATTCAAATGGACCATTAGGTACCATTTTAAAGCTTAGGGAAAAACTAGAAGATTGGGCCAAGTGGGGGTTCAATTGGCTTTTTAGGTTTTATTTTATAGCCAGTCAAAGTTTAGGTCGATTTAAGTCGTTTCGGTGGGCTTATTTCGGGGTAAAAATGTTATGTAGGTATTTTAGGATATCAAGTGCTGGTTTATCATTCCAAATACATTTTATGAGATATATGATTCAAATCATGCATGATTATACATATAGACTCACCTTTAATGCACAATGTTCACTTTACCCCCAAAGCACTGCTAACAAGCCCTAATTGGCCCGCCGCTCGACACTCCCAGCTAGAGTATCCGACGGTTCACCTATTTCCAAATATAACACTCTGGTAAGACGTGAAAACATTACAAAACACATTATTCACATCCATAGACATCAAGCATACACAATATACACCATAGACATCACATTACACAATTAACACTTTTTCCAACCCTTTATGCATCAAACACATTTTTATCACCACATTTGACTTACATTTCATATATTCATCACTATTATACCAAGTTAAGAATTTATATACACTTATTTCAACATTCCATATCGAACATACACCTAATTCCAAGTTTACCTTCCAAGTACTTATATCAAACACCATTTCCATATCTAAACTTATACATTTATATTATATACACCATTAATCCATATTCAAATCCTTCCTTCCTAATTGTTTCAACTTAACAAATTAAACCCATAAACTCAATATGGTTCGGCCTAGATGGAAGTTCTTCCATTCCTTTAGTTTTCAACACCAATCATCCAAACAACATAATTACACATTAAATGCAAAACATTCAAGCATTCAAACCTATTAAACATCAAAGTATCAATTCTTCCTTAGGCACCTCAAGTTTCGGCCAACCTAGAATAGCATTCAAATGGATTTCTTTTCATCAAATGGCTACTAATTCATTACAAATACATCAAATACAACACATTTGAACCAAAACTCCATGAAAATAACACATTTGAATCTTACCTTTTCCAAGTTTGGGTTTCCTACAACTTTTGAGTTTTCTTTTAACCTAAACACATATTTGATACTAATTACTATCAAAGAACATCTTAAGATCAAAATTAAACCAAAAGAATGGTAAAATCACTTACTTCTTCAATAGTTCTTTGAAATCTTCAAAGCTTTGATTTATCAACTTTTCTTGATTTTTCTTTGA
>CANXYC011646633.1:0-22190 GCA_948193065.1 Aleurites moluccanus
TTCAGCATTTTCGTAATTAATTGGGTTATATTTGATTGTTGCATGTCATTTAGGTTGTCATTTGGGTTCTACGCGGTACTGGTCGCTTATGCATCACCCGTACCCTAGGACCGCCACGACTTCCGAGATAGGTCGTGACACAAATATAGTGTTGAAGGAAGCAAAACAAATGTAATACTGAAAGGCCTAGATGATTTGTATTTAGAGTATGCTAAGAGATTTGAGTTTGAAGGCACTAACAATATACCAAAGTATGAGGAACTCATACACGGGTTGCGACTCATTGATTGTCTTCGACTAATGAGTCTGAAAGTCCTTTAAGGCACATTATTTGAAGACCTTCATAAGAGGCAAATTTTTAAAGTCCTCTATGTGGGGCTTATTATATGAATATCTCTAGGTAAGGCAGATTTCTAAAATCCTTTATTGATGAGGCACATTATTTGAGGACCTCCAAGTGAGGTGGATTTCTGAAGTTCTCTATCAATAATGCATATATATTATTATTATTCAAAGACCTTATTAAGGCAAAATAAAAGTCCATGAGATACATACGACTTATTGAACCCTAGGTGAAAGACTACGAGACATAAAGACCTTGTTAAGGCAAGGCACTAGAAGACCTAGTGAACTCTAGGAAAAAGACTACAAGGCACCATAAGATCAAGTTCGGCGAGGTAAAGATCGTGAGGCAAAAAGACATTGTCAAGGCAAGGCACTGTAATATAGTGAACTCTTGATGAAAGTCCATAAGGCACATGAGACCTAGTTCAACTAGGCAAAAGACCACGAGGCAAAAATTTCATGTTATAGTGAGGCACCAAAAGTCCTAGCTAACTCCAAACAATGAGCTCTAGACATAGTGAACTTTAAGCAGAAGTTTGGAAGGCATGTAAGACCTAATTCAGTTAGGTGAAAGATCACGAAACAAAAAGACTTTATCGTGGCAAGACACCATAAGACCTAGTTTGGCTAGGTGAAAGACCTCGAAGAAAAAATACCTTGTGAAAGCAAGGCATCATAAGACCTAATTTGGCTAGGTGAAAGTACATAAGACCTAGTTTGGCAAGGCAAAAGACCATGAGGCAAAAAGATCTTATCAAAGCAAGACACGATAAGGACTAATGAACTTTAGCTGAAAGTTTGCGAGGAACTTAAAAACCTATAATTCAGCTAAATGAAAGATCGCGAGACACCAAAGACCTCCATGCAAGGTGGATTCCTAAAGTCCTCTAATTGGCGAGGTAGATTATATAAAAACCTTTATGTGAGCCGAATATAAAGTCTTTTATTGACAAGGAGAATCTAAAATCCTCTATTAACTAGACGAATCTAAAGTCCTTTCTCAACAAGGCATATTATTCAAAGTCCTCTATTAACAAAGCGAATCTAAAGTCCTCTATTGACGAGACAAATTATATAAAGACCTTTATACGAGGTGGATTTCTAAAGACTTCTATCAATAAGGCATATAATTATTTGAAGACCTCTAAGGAGGGATAATCTCGAAGACTTGAAGCTATTCAAAATTAAAGACCTAAAGCTATTCGGACAATCTCGAAGCTATTCGGAAGGCTCAAAGCTACTTAGAATTTATATGTCCATATGTAGTGGCTTGGAATATTAGACTTGAAAACCTTAGAAATTATAAGACTACACAATAATATGGCAATAATTATGAAATAATCATTTGCATGCTTTGTATGTAATCCACTAGTATGGCTAGTCCACAACCATCAAGCTCCTCGGCTCATTTCTCTAGATATCAAGCTTATCAGCTTATCTATCTAGATTGAGGCTTGCTTCTATTCAGTCATTTGGTTGTATCTATGTAGAGTCCTATAACTCACTCATATCTTAGCCTTTAGTTTAGCTTTCATATATGCAGAGTGGATAAATCTTGACATGTTGAGATCACTTGTCTACTCCTTTAGCCTGCTCCTCGATATACTTGAATCATACTAGAGAGTGGGGGGTCTCTAATAAGGAATAAAAATGATGTATCTTATTAGGCTTATGATAAGGCAAGTCCATATAAGAGATCGCTTACATATGGGCTTAAAATATGCAATCAGTTAGCAGGATCGACTTTTTCGAGCCTAGGACTTATCTGATAAGGCTTCAGCTCGCCCTTTAGGCTTGTCCTCTTACTCGAAGATTGTCCTTGTAAGACTTGTTAGGCAAGGCATCATCTTTAGGGATCATCCTCGTCCTTAGAGATTGCCCTCATAAGACTTGTATAACAAGGCATCAACTCGCCCTTAAAGCTCGTCTTCATCCTTATCACTTGAGGATGCCCTTATAAGGTCATTGGGTGAACAACTGTAACAATCGTCACTTATCAATATGTTAAATGAGGTATATAAAAATTAAGCACGCCCAAGGCAGTGCACACCTATAATAACAGTGGTGGCTTCTCACAACAATCGCCAAATACATGCATGGTGTCGGAAGATTGACACAAGAAGAGTTGTTTGTCTTATCAATTCAAACACTTCTCCTCTTTGCCATTAGAAGGCCACCACCTATTTGTCTATTCCCAGCCATCAGCCTAGTTAAGCCACTATAAAAGCAAAAATTATATATTCAAGTAAGTTAACTCCTACTATAATAAGCTTTCTTTCACTAAGAAATACATTTTATCTCAAGGTTGATCATCTCCTTTCTTGAGAATTCTAAGTTATCAAACTATTAACTTAGACTTCAGAAAGATCTTGCTAATTTCAAATTTGACATTTTAATACTAATTGCTCATTTTACAAATTTAAAAAAATTATTTCAGAATTAGAACTAAAAAAATATATATATATATCACCGTTCTTTCAAAAATTTTAGATTATCAATCATCATAATTATTATTTTGGCTAATTGCTTTTCTTTATATATATATAAATTCTATTTGTCAAATGCAATTAATAATCTTGTATAAATTTGATAGTACTTGATTTGGACATCTTGCATGTGCATGGTTTGAAATGCAGACAAATTTAATTGTTTGGGCAATTATGTGGTTTCCTTTATGTGTTTATTTTTTTCTTTTTGCTCGAGAATTTTTATGGTTTTTCATCGGTCTTTGAAAGTGAGATTTCAATTGTTATATATAAAATAGGCTTAATTATAATTTTTCCCCTGTAAAATAACTTAATACACTAAATCTTTCTGACTTTTTAAAAATATGCTAATTTTTGAATGATAAATGTCATAATATACTACTAGATCCTTCCGTTTATGATATAAAATTTTTGTCTCATGTTTTGGAATTTGAGAAACGCACACCAAATGCCATAATGTGTAGCAAAAATAAGAACTTATAGTTGTAATGAATAGCATATGTTTAATTGAAATGACTCAAAGCTATTTAGTTACCATATTGAGGCACCAACTTGGCTCCATTGATGGGACCTCATTGAAGAAATCTTCCCTCCTACTCTTGTGAAACCAAAACCAAAAATGCTTGGTTTTTACTTATCAAGAAATTTAACGCTATATAATAAAGGAAAAATCTTATTTTCTTTAATTATTTATACAAAAGGAAATTTGGAGAATTAGCAATTTCATCATCTTCCTACCAAAATAGTTGATTAAGTAACTAAACAACAAGCAAATTAACATCAAATTATTGAATTAAATAAAATGGGGTTGTAAAGAAAACTTCAAAATTAGGCCCCTCCTTATAACCACTCTCAAAGTTTACATGTACAAGAAATTAAGCAGTAATTTGATGAATTAAAGAGGTAAATTAAGTGGTATATATAAATTAATATGTGTTATTATTTAAAATTATATTCAAGTAAAAAAAAAAATTAAGCAATCAACTTAGATCTCGAAATAATTTTCCAACAATACTCTTTATTTTATTTTTTATTATATTATAAATAATTTAATTCTCTATTTTAAGTTGTCTTGAAAATTATTTATATTCTAACAACACTTCTTATTTTCACTCTTTATTTTATTATTTAATTAATAAAATTATAAATTTTTTTTATTATATTAAAAAAAATAAAGAGAGAAAAAATATTAAAATACATAACAAAAGAGATAAAGAGTCAATTCTCTCTCCTTAAATGTAAAGAAAGATATGATAAATTTTTAAAATATTTGAAGGAATGAATAAAAAAAAAATACGTTGGATAAGATTTTTTTTTAGATCTTATTTTCTATGTTAACTAAAAAGTCAAAAACAGAGAGTTCTTTAAACATGTCCTAAAGCCCCATGTGCTGATTCCAAGACATTTGGTACAAAAAGTCAATAGAGTGGACCTTAAAACTTATACTATTATTTTAGTTTCTGTTTGTTGTCAACCCAAAATCCTGTTTGATTTCGACTGGCTAAAGCAAGACAGCCTCTATAAATAAATGGTATCTTTAATTAGCACGCTAATCAAAGGGCATTGTCTAATAATGGCCTAATTTGTCAACAAATTGAGGTAAGCTAAGCAATCTTACTAGAATTTTCTTTTCGGGTCTTTTCAAGTCTTTTCTAATTTTGAAGACGATTGTGGAAAATAAATTGATTAGATTAAATTAAAATTAATAAATTTATAATTATTTAATTTGAGTTTGATTTAAAAAAATAAAATAAATTAAAAATTAAATATAATTTATAGTTTGTCTTTTTTTTTTTAATTTTAAATTAAATCAAATTAAAATTATATATATTTACTATTATTACAGTTAAATATATTTTATTTTATTTCATATACATCAATATATTTTTTTAATATAAAATTAAAAAAATATATATTTATGAAAATTAATTAAAAATACATAAAAAAATATAATTCTTAAAAAAAATAATAAATATTAAGTATGTTAATTAATGAAATAAATAAATTTTGTATTTATATTGAAAATTTTTATTATTTTTTATCATTGACTCTTTGTCTGTATTTTTCTTCAAATTTATAATAAAATAATAATGTTTTATAAAAAAAAAATATCTTTGGTTTGAAATCAACAAATCGAAAATAATTAAATCCAACTAAATCAAATCAAATCGATAATTTAACTATAATGATAATTTAATTTGGTTTAAAAAAATTTCAAACCGAAATGATTAGTTTAATTTAATACAAATCTTCAAACTAATCAAATTGAACTCATATCACCTCTGTTATAGACTAATTAGAGGTAATTAATTTATATGGTGATTAATTAATTAAGGTAAATCATGGTGTTTTATTTTGAAAATTGCTTTTAAGTTTATTTTATAAGTTGTTATTAAAAAAAATCACTTGGATGTCAAATTTGGAAAAACTATGGATGTTTAGCAACTCATTTATCAAATTGAAATTTTATTAAAATGAAATTTTATAAAAAAAAATAATTAAAAATAGTCGCTAATTTATTATTTATATAAAAACTCAATTAAAATATTTCAAAATTTAATTTTAGTTTATTGTCAAATACTGAAAAAAAAAACTTAATTAATTTAAAAATCTAATGATCTTTCATAAAACCTGATTTGGAGACTTCTTAGATTATCGAACACTCCTTATAGTATTACAGCTCATTTGCAAGTCAATATAATCTCACATCAAAGGAGTAATGTCTTATAAAACAAGGCCTAAGCCAACACCTCTTTTAAGTGTGTATAAAAAAAGAGTGTACTATTTTACTTATCATTTTTAATTTTACCTTTTAAATTTCATATAAATTAAACGATGAGAGTTAAAATTTATTTTTAAATAGGGTAAATTTAAATTTTCAAAATATAAGTTGATCTCATTTTAATTTTAAATTTAATTTTTTAAAATATAAGTTGATCTCATTTTAATTTTAAATAATAATATGCAGGTGTCCCGTTATCTTTTTAATTTTATTATTAGGGTCGGAAATATTTTGGATCAATGTTTGAAGTTATATTAATATGTGTTTTTTGTGTTATTAAAGTAAAAATATATTCATATAAATTTATTTTTATACGAGTATAAGTAATATCGAATATAAGAAGAATGCTCTTATTCTATCTAATATTTTTTTTTTTAATTATTGTACACAAGAAGTCAATTCTTGTATAAAAAAAAGAAGTTTCTTTGAATTTTGAAGCTTATCCACAGGAAAATTTTGTGAGAGAGACCAAAAAAAAAAAAGAGTAGGAGGAAGGGAGACATATGTGACATTAATATTTACTTTCTAAATATTAATGATGATAATCCTTTTTAGTGTAGTTAGTTGTAATTATGGTGCAAGATTTTCTAATGCATATATTTTCAAACCTAGCCCACACAAAATAATAAAATGATACTTTTTACCTTTTTGTTTTGTGCTATTCTTTTCCTAATAAGCTCTCCTTTTTCTTTAAATTATATTCCATTTGGGAATGGAATTTCAAAAAATGAAATTTTTGTTAAGGAATCACTTTGTAAAGCATATAATTATTGTTTTCAATTACCCTATTTTGCATATTCTTTTCCCACTTGCATGATTAGTATGCAAAGTATATATAATATAAATTATAAAATCATCAATTTGACTAACATGGATTTGAACACTCTTATGTTAGAGTGAACATGAGAACTCATACTTGCACAATTTCACAGTTTTTATATGTAAGATTAATGATTATTTAAAAAAATAAAATTAAAAAAATTAAGAAATGAATAATTATAATTTGAAAATATATCTTATTCGTTGATTTTATATTTAACGGAGATTTCTATTATTAATTTTTTTTTTCTTTAGAATGATTTAAAACCTTATTTAACTTGTCAATTACATTTTTTGTATGTTATTTTAGACAAAAATGAAGTGACATCCTGATATCCAAACTTAGCTTAATTTTTACACGGTTTCAATTTATTCAAAATTAATTTTCTGTAAAATTTTACATCTATATAAAAAAATATAATTATCAGTTCACCTATAATTAATATCTTCACTTCATCTCTAGTTGTTGATTGTTTATTTTTTCCATTATAGCCTTGGTAAAAGGTAAACTTGAAACTGCAGATAATTATAAATTTGATCTTGGCATATTAAAGTGCAGCTGTGCCCAACAGCACCACATAAGAAAGCTGATTGTAGTATGTAACTGTGTATGTTTAGACATATATAATTTAGCGATAAATATATATAAATTGAGAATAAATTTATATTTAAATTTCTTCTGTTTTCTAATGCTTTAAAAAATATTAATTGTAGGGTAAGATCAGTGATGGGTGACATCAAATTATGTCAGACCAATAACCCTACCTTTGAGTTTTAGATATTGGGACCAAAATTTGGTTTCTCTCAGTCTTTAAACATGAGCTGACATGAAGCAGGATTTTGAACATGGCTATGGCCTTAGTTTGATTTTCTTGAATCTTGACCCATTAATGCTAATTCAGTTATTACAAGGTACATTTACATCTATAGTTGGTAAATGGTGATTGGTTCTTCACCACACAACTTTACAAATTAATTACCTCAAATAATGCTATTGTTTCAAATTAATGCTTCACTCACAAATATTTACATTGTCAAAAAAAATAAAGAAGATAATTTATATATGACTTCTATAACTTACATATAATATTTCTGTCATATAATAGAAAAAAAGCATTTGATACTCATACAACAAATACAAATATACATTAATTCATAGTTTAAAATATAGATATTTTATAGGTTTTGTTATGATAACTTTGATTGGTGAGACCATCCTGATGGAAAGGCATTCACCAGATTATTAAGTTAGAGAACCACAACTGATATCTTAACCTAATAATAAAGTAATATTACTTTAAGACTGATAAAGTTTGCATCTCACTGATCTTAATTTTCTCTTCCTCTATGCTAAAAAAAATGCAGGACTACTCTTAATTAGCCTCTTACCTTGAGTAGATTTTTCCATCTTTTTTTCCTAAAATAGGAATAAGATAAGTCCTTTGCATAGGCTCAAACCATTCAAGTGTAGAAGAGGTATATGTGTGTGTGTGTGTGTGTGTGTGTAAAATGGAAAGGATTATTGGGAGAATTAGTAGTCACACAATGGACAATGACCTTAGAACAAGAAAAGCATTGTCTATTTAATTGGGTTTGGTTAAAGTAGAAAATATCATAAGGCTGCTTTCTTTGTTATGTCGTTGTTGGACTTACTTTAAATGTATTATTTCTTTGTTATTGTTTTTTCACTAAAATATTGTCATAAAATTGGAGCATGTGGACAGAAACACATCCTGATCAGAAAATTGCTAATTACAGTATTTAAAATTTTATAAGATTTTTTTTAAAAATTTAACTATGACTGAAATTTGAATTCGAGAATATATAATTCTGAAAATAATTTTACTGTCATTCAACCAAAAACACGTTGATGACTAATAATTTAAGGAAAATATTTATTTATACTGAGTGTATATATCAGTCTAATAAGATAAAAATATATGAAATAAAAAATTATATTAATATTTTTTCAATAAAAAAAATAAAAAAATTATATTAATTAAAATATTTCATTCGTTATTAGTTAAATATATAAAATCAGTTCCTACACTCAATTTCGGCAAGAATTTTCCGTAATTCAGTCCACAACCATTAACCTTTTAAATAGGCAAATACCACTACTTAATTATAAATAAATGATTCTGTTGGTTAAAAACTTAAAGACTTTCGGCCATATAGACACAAGTTAACTAAAGCTAGGCTGCTAGGTGCTGCCATTTTTTTTGTATATATGATGAAGATAAAGCATGTTATCTGTTTTGGAAATTGATAGTCCTTGCTTAATTATCTCCCATAATAATTATAGTTAAGTCCTTGCTTAATTGTCTCCCATAATAATTATAGTTAATTAATAGCTTAATACCCTTCAAATGCATGAATAACAGTCAAACAATTATATCCTAACCTCCTTTACCTTTTGCTTAATTTTTTTCCTCTTTTTGTTAATTGTTAATGTTTTTCTCCAAAGTGAAGATTAGTTTAAATATGGAAAATATAAAGATATAAAAAAGAGAATAGTAGTCTTTGTTAAATATCTTTACTTCCACTATATATGCATCTTTAATTTCTTTATTATTATTATCATTATTATTACTATTATTCTTATTATTAAAAGAGTCGAAACATCATTATAGAGCTACACAATAGCAATACTCTTTCCTTTTAATAATTTTCACTAAATTTATAAAAACTCTCACCATAATGATGGAAGTAAGTCCTAAATTTGAAACTATTATTCTCCACTCTTAAAAAGTGTGAACAAATTAATCATACTACATTTTATTAGCATAAAAATATTTATGTATAATTAACTACTGATTGATTTGGATGGTTCGATATTCTTTTCCCTTGAGCAGAAGTTGCAAAATCCCACCATGCAGATAGAACTACTAATAATTAAAAGAGTTTTACTCTTCGTAGGCCGATCCGACTAGAATATGCATTAATCTAAGTTCATAAATTTTGAAATATAAGATGAATTTTGCCAAACCCAAAAAATATTTAAGCATATGTACTACTTCTAAATTAATTATAATTTAATATTTAATTTGTGGGTTCGTATGAAAAACTCATCATATATAATATTTTCATGTGCAATAAATATATTAAATAGTTTCTCTTATTTAGTTTGTGGATTCTTATGAAAAATTGATCATATTATATAATATTTATATGTGAACAAAGCCAACTAAAGTAGTTTATTTTAATATACATGTTTGTAAAATTAAATTTTTTTTATACTAGTATATATGTTCATCCAAGTTCGAGGTGTATGCATTCATTTATTTACTTTCATTTCTATATTAAAAAGAAATATAGAATTTTTCTGCTCCTTAGCATTTGTCACCATTGAACCCTTTAATTTGATTAAATTTCAGCTGGTACGGAGTTATTCCGAAACGATAAATTGCAGAAGAGAAAAAGAGATATGCAGGGTAAGAAGTCAAAAAATTAATTTTTGATAGATTTATAATTAAATTTTTTTATTTAAGTACAAAGTAAATGTATAAAGTTAGGTTTGGGTGAATTAAGTGAAATTTTTTCTTAAATTACTATTCTCTTATGATCAACAAGACTTTATAAAAAATAGAATTTGATTGGGTCAAGTAAATTTTTTTTTATACGCTAATGAAATTTATTTTTATTTATTGGAATGACTCAGACTCAACTGAACTTATAAATCCTTGATTTCTGGAGAATAAAAATGGAAAAAAGAAGAACAAAAGAATTAAAATATTAATATTCATATATATTAATATCTATAACAACAAATTAATATAGATTGAATAAATTAAAGCACCGGTCAAGATACATAATATAAAGTTTAAAAGTTGGTAAAAATTTATGGGTGAAATATATGCATGCTTTATATATATACCTGACCAGTCCCATGTAAGGACTCTTTCATCAGCCAAAAAAAAATTGAAATGAATAATGAAAGTGGACAAAGATCAGTATGGACCACCCAAACTCACCCACATGTACAGAACAACAACAACAGCAATAATAATAATTCACGCATTTTTTTAATGATTCTGTAATGATAGCATGTAAAAGGTGAAATGCTGCATTGAATGGTGAAGAAATCTGCAGTCTGTAATTAAAAACATTGTAATTCTGAACCCCTTTATTGTTTCTTTGGTTAGGATAGTGATGCTTCATTACTTCAGCATTTCAAAAATGACTTCTCAGTTTTCTCCACTTTTGTTGTGCCAAATTTTCTCCCCTTGTTTGTACCCTTATGTGTTTCATATAATGTTTCATATTCTTTTTATACAACAAATCACCTATTTATTAAAATATTTTGACAAGTAATATTTTTTCATAAATAATATGCTGTATAAAAAAATATATAAAATAAAAAATGAGATATATAATGGGACAAAAAATTCGGACTGATTTACACGTGAAAGGTTATAAATAATCCCTGTCCAAAGTTATTGGTTCAAAATTCTCAGTTGTTATGCTTTTCTTTTAAAACATAAAAATATAAAAGAAAAGAAAAATCTTAGCTAAATAATGATCGAAGTTAATAGAAGACTTGGTTGATGGTTCTTCCAAAATATTATAATTAGGCCAATATCTAAGCGGGAAACCTGGTTTTATAAAAAGATGTGGACACCATGAATTGATTAATGTATAATAAGAAGTTTCTCTTTAAAAAAGCTAATCATGCAAGGACGGTAGGACACAATAATTATCTTCTGAAATGTACTTTTGCTATTGCAATCTTCTGAAAATTATTTTTCATGTGTACCAGTCACTTTCTGTGTGTTCCCACCATTTTCTTCATGAACATCAAAGAAGGACCAGATATGCAAACAAACATACCACCAAATTAGTGCTATGAGACATGGAGAAACAATTACTCGACCAATTAATCCTTGATCATCACCTCGTCGAATTGTAAACATTATATTGCAATATAGTGTTATCATTGGTTTAATAGCCAGTGATCGAGTACTTGCCTCGTGATGCAAAAGTAAGGAGGTTCGAAGTTTGAATATCCTCTCCCCTGAAAGTCCCTCCCCTATAAGAATTTCCTATGTACCAGAAGAAAAGCATAGTATAGTTATTGAGGGAAAGCTAGAAAACAGAATTTCAGGCTGATAGTCATTATTTGACCATTTGGATGCTTCAGGGCACTTTTTGTACCATCTGGAGAGGGATATTCACATTCAACTCAAGCTACCGCAAATACAATCACAGCTTAACCTTAAAAGGGCAATAATTGAGGTCCCTAGGGCCCTAACTGCTTAAGTTTCACTAGCAACCCAACATGCCTTTGTTCCCTCCAGAAACCAGAATACAAGGCCTCGTATGCATATCTAAGCATTTCCAACAATGCAGTACAAATACTTCAAACTCCTCTCTCTGTCTCTCTCTCTCATGGAATTTTATCCTTCACAAAGATGTCACTAGTTTAGAACAAGATCTACTTTAATCTCATTCTAGCTCAGTTCTACTTCTAACGACTAACTGAATAAGAGAAGGAAGAAAGAAATCTTTCTAGCATCAAATGGTTCTAAAGCACCTACTGGAACATGTTCACTGCTTTTGCAAGGGTTCTGTACTTCAATGCAAACATGAATATTTCAGATAGCTCTCACACAGTTGAATATGATCTTAATTTGACAGGAAACTGATGAAGCTACTAAGATTTATTATAAATAATTTAAAGAAGCCTCGGGCAACTCAGGCAAAATTGAAGGTTTTAACCTGACTATTTAAAAATCATATTTCTCCTGTAGCTACAGCTTATATCAAGCCAAAAAGACATGGAGAACCAAAATTATAAGGAAAACAAGGGAAAAAAAAAAAAGGCACCCTTGACATCTCACTTCCATCGCAGGGACTGCCTAATTCCAGTGTAGATAAGTCCTAATGACCTCCCAATCAAGGAAACTAGAAAGAATGAGATGGCATTGCTAACTTTGTCAATGACAGCTCTAATCAGTGGCAGGGTAATATCAGATAACTCGAGGTATAGACTGAAATAGTATCTCCTGCAAAACAATTAAAGATTATTTAGAAAGGGCAACAGAAAACATTTCCTCTTATAATATGGAATATCATATAGCAGTTATAGAATGCAGCAAAATAAGATTGGATGGTAGGAAAATATTTGTAACTAAATAAAAGTAAACTCTATACTTCAGAGAGGGATAGCATAACTGCACAAAAGAAAGAAAGGAAGAAGAGGAGTGAGAAAGAGAGTGGTAAGGTAGGGGGCTGGTACATTTGAGCATCACTGTAAAGCATAAAAGAGACTCTGAAGTTGGGTGCCTCTCTCCATTAGGAGATCATAGAATGCACATGGTTTTACTTTTAGCAATTTTACAATACATGTCAAACTGATTTCTAAATCTCACTTGGGATTTTAGGGGTATACTCATGTTCTATTTCGCAAGCTAACACTTACTGGACAAAAGAATTAATCCAAATCCAGAAGCATTACCTTAATGATGCCAGTCAGGCCCTACTGGCATCCCAACTCATGACCTACTGGCAATATAAGCTGCTTACAAGATCAGTTTAACAATTATGGATCATCTCAAGTAATTAACCATGCACCATTTCAAATCTAAGAAAAGTTTTTCATTCATTCCATCCATCCACTGCCAAAATATTGTAAATTTTATTATCCAGAATTCTCGCAATACATTTTCGGTAATATAACCAAAAATGATAGTATAATGTGACTGCACAACTCCACTCCAGCCACCATTCTGTTTTGGTCCCATAGGAGACAACACAATGAACAATCTATAGCAGAGATTAACAAGTTCAAACTGTAATATTTTGAAATACAGCTCAAGATGTGTAGGAAAAAAAAAAAGTTTTTACATATCAACTGTAATCATCACTATTTCAAAGGAGAATCCACAATTACACACATTAAATTGATGTGACATGTTTATGTCATATGCAAGGAAAAAAAGCAGGGATGAAGAATAAGAACATACCACCCTGTCAAGGCCCTTAATTCCATGGTCCGTTTCACAGGCATAGAGAATTGACCTATAACAACACAACACAATGAAGATCGTATTGTTTCAGATTTTCTCCATGTAAGCGTCTTCCACCAGCTAGGACTTTCATTATGATTCTCGCTTGGTTCCTCAATGACTTTTGACTGTAGAGTGCATAGATCAAATCGATCCTCATACATTGATACAACCGCCTCCACATTTTGATACAACCATTGATTTAAAGCCACCTGTTAACAAGAACATTTTGGAAGTCTCAACTATATGTGTGCTGAAAGTCCACATCCTGAAATATCATGTATGAGCTAAAAGCAACCTTCAACCACTAACTTCTAGAAACCAATAGTTTCAACCCGCCAACCAAAAAAATAAAAAAAGGAACTCCCTGCAAAAAGAGGGGAAATAAATCCCCTATCTTCTTTGTCAGACCCCAAAAGAAGAAGAGAACAAGGAATAAAGGAAAAAGTATAAACATTGCTAACTCTTTCCTTTAAGGATTCAAACGAGAAGTCCCAGATTGAGGTGCATCTTTCAATCACCTGATTCTTGTTACATAATTCGACTAAAAAATAAAGCATCATTAAGTAAGAAAGCAAACTATGCATTCAAGAAAATTTTACATCCAAAATGTGTATATGTGTATAATATTTTCTCTTTCAATGATTGAGTTACTCAAGCAAACAAGAATTCTATGTGCATTTGTTATGCATAAAAATTTTAACGGAATTTTATGACCACTTCATGCAGCTATCAAATATACTATGTAGTACAGCTGATATAAGCAAGAATATTGTCTTGTAATCACAATGTGGTTCAATTGAAATTTAATGGAGAAACAGAGAATATTTCAGGGCAAAAACAAAGGTTTTCATCCGACTTTAGCACTTAACCTGCAAGTTTCCATATGCATAGACACATACAGACGAAAGGACAACTTAACATATTTAAAGGCTCATGGAGAAAAACTTCTATACCTCATTGCGCAATCTTTGAATTGCCCGGGTTGACAAATTACACATGGTCATTCCCAAGTTGTTCATTTCATATGACAAATTACCATCAACAGAAATAAGCTCCAAATAAACACTTGCAACGCCATCTGCTATAGTTATTACCAAATCTTCCAATATGGAATCTCCATGCAAAGAAAATAAGCTCTGGTCATAACAGCAACTCTTCCTGCTGAAACAAAGATGATAGCACAGTAAACATCTGCAATAACATCAAGATTAGATTGATTACAAAATCTAAAATAAATTAAAAAATTAGGAACAATACTCTATTGGACATCGAAAATGCCTTTCAAGCCCCTATAATTTTACTTTCACCCACTAAACCCGGACAATACCAGCCAATTGGGCCAGGAACCTATCTGGTCCTGGTTTGAAACCCTATTGATGAAAGGTGGCTTGTTGCACTTCACACGAGTAGGGCAGTTTAAATTTGACAATGATGGCATCTTTACAAATAGCCACATCATCCCACTAAAATTTGTATTAGAATGTTGCAGAGAACCTAGGCTTCCACAATATTAGTATCCAATTTTTAAGCTTTAGACAAACAGTAGAAATCCAAACCCCATAGTAATATTGTGTGCTTAAGGCATATACTAACTTACTTAGCCATTTGTTTCTGCATAATTCGAAATAATCCACAGTAAATATATGATTATCTCCCTCCTTTAAATCTCCTCTTGTATTCTATTTATTATATCACAATCAGTCAGTTTTTATTACATACCTGTATGTACAAATAAATCTAGAGAAATCAATGTGAAGAAAGCAAGAATATAATTATAACAGATAAATAAAATAGTAATAAGAAAATGAGCAAACATGTCACCCTGCACCAGCAAACACGTCACCCTGCACCATTAAAGGTTGTCAACATGTTATTAATGCCCAATTAATTGCAATTTGGAAACTCAAATTCTAAAAGGTCTTCGATTATATTTAGAATACAACCCATAAGTAAAGTGGTTCAGAAGAAAGAAAGAAAAAAAAAGGATAATAATTGCTGAATTTACCTGAGATAACCAAATCTAAGGAAGTATAATAATTCTGCATAAAGATCTTTCTTGCCTGACTTTCTTATTGTCTGTAAAACAGTTTGATCTCCCTTTAACTTCTGAAATATCATAGAGAAAAGTGCCTGAAGAGAAAGAGAGAAAGATAAAGAAACAAAAACAAAGACTTAATATAAAGAGCAATGTGTCACAAAACTCATAAAAGCTACATATTAAACTTTTCTACTCTATACCTCGTCCAGTTTCTTGTTTTCAAGGTGAAGTTCTTCTACTAGCCAAGCCATACATATGCAGTCAAAAGATTTTTGAATAATTTCCGGGAAAACATTCAACCAATCATCGAAATCAAAAGCCTTGCAATCACCTAGAACATTATTCACCTGCAAACAAAAATAATGAAATGCTTAATGGACAAAATAATAATGAATAGTAGTAAAATGCATACTTTCTGTTTGTCAAACTATCCAGGTCCAATTATGCCCCATTTTGGAAAAACTATTGCAAACAGAGCCAATGTCATGTAATATTATTTGGCCTGACATCTTGTACAATATTTTTTCCTACAGTATCTTAAAAGCTGTGCAAAATTCAAATTGTGAACCTTCAGTTGAAGAAAATCAATTGGTTGAAAAGCATTCAATAGAAAGAATATTACCTAATAACGGTCCAGCCCAAATTTTTCGTTTCAGGAATGGAATTACAAAGACGGTCATATCAACCCAAATAAGCCTTAATTCCGACTTCCAAAATTCCAGAGACAGTCAAACCTCTTAAATTTTTTGAATGAGGTAGCTGCTCTCAGGCATGAACCCTACAATCTCTTGGTTGCAAGCTCAAGGGTTAAGAGTTTTCCCATTGCACAAGAGAATTCTCCTGATCACAGATGCTAATGAATAACAGTAAAAAGGCATACTACAGGTGGGTCATTTGGTTACAGATGCCTATTAAAAGATAGGGAAAAACTCAAATCTTCATAAATGAAAAAATTTTGGCCATTATGAAAAATAGAAGTTGTCTAAACTCTAAATAAATCTTTTTCACAGGAAATGGCACACAAATATAAATATAGGGATATATATTTGAAAAAAAAAACAATTATTTTAATACAATCTCTAAAATTTTTGCCTCAAATATCAATAAGAAAAATATCTATCTTGCAAACACAACAACTAGGGGTGAGCATCAAAATAGAAGCAAAATAAATAGAATTATCAATATGATATACAAAAATATATTTTTATTATGTATACACACACACACACACAATATATATATATATATATATATATATAAACACACAGTTTGATTCAATTATTAAATTCATGAAAAATCAAAACCGAACTAAACCAGATTTTTTAAAAATCAAACTGAAAAAATTGAAGAGCATCAGTCGGTCAGTTTGAACCAAGCTGAGCTCATCCCTAACAACAGAAAAATAGCCAAAAAATTTGCAGTGACAAATTTTGCAGTCTGTAGCTGACCACACATGTATGCATACCACTAATCTCACTCTCCACACATGTATGTATAGACTATGAATTTGTAGTCTTGCACGTTGTTACATAATGCAAGATTATTCTCCAAAACATTTATTAGCAAAAAAAGAGCCAATTAACTATCTTCTTTACTATCCTTAAAATAATTAATCTTCTGGTATTTCTTTCCCAACAGTGTCATTTAAGCCCTCGAGGACTTATCTAGCAAAGTAACTCAACGCTAACAGATCTAGGAAAACTAATTCACATGTTCGTTTGGATTATCAAACTATTATTAGGAGATAATGGTAGTTTATTCCAAATAAACAAAGAAAGAAAGAAAGAAAGAAAATAGTGACAGTGCCTGCCTCATCCTCAAGATGTTTAAAAGATGCCCAAAGTAGTCGCGACTTGGGAACCTCAGATACAGCATACAAACTTAAGAGCTGGTTTACATGCTGTTGCTCAATTTCAAGGATTCTGTTTCCCAGATTGCTCTTGTGTTCCATAGCATCAAGAGAACGCAAAAGTTTCTCCTTTACTGCATTCCAAGCATAATTTACGTTAACATGGTCATCTTTCTTCTTAGCCCTGCAAATAGAGAAAAAAAAAACCCTTAATCGAAGAGATTGCACTCTTATCTTCAAAAAAGCAAAAAAACCAGTCATATATGAAAAGAAAAATAATATTTTGGAACTGAAATTTTCTATCTGCTTACCCTTACCTACCAGAAGAAGTTGCACTTTCACTGATCACATTTTCATCCGAGATGTTTCTCCCAGAAGTGAAACTGGGGCTCTTAAGAGGAATTACTCCAGCCATATATGTTAGAGCTATGCTGGTCATCAGAAGCAACTGATCACTAACAGAAACCAAATCAGATGATGTATTACAGTCAGGGTCCACCAAAGATCCCAAAGAAGTACACCTCCAGGAAGTTTCCCTGATATAAGGACTAGCTTTGAAATTTGAGAGTCCAATATCATACATTTTCGGAAGAGGAAGGTGAACAACTTTACAATTTCCATGAGAATACCTTCTGCAGCCAAAAACATTATCAGTGCTAATACCTACATTTTCAATGGTCAACGACATGGTTGTAAAACAAACTCATACACGAGTAGCCTTAATATCAAACTCATTGCGGCCAAACCAACCTCACTGTTGCCAAAAAGCACGTTGTTTCTTTCTGTGTAAGTTAGTGAACCACTTCGTGGTGTGTGATTATTGGGATTCCAAGAAAGGATTGAGCTCAACAATGGAAATTTGAATTAAATTAAAATTTCCCACCAACATGCGAATAAGCCAATGAACATTCGCAAATTGAATTCAATCCTCAAACCAATCATAAATCAAAATCCAATAAATCAATTTGCAAAAGGTGGCAAGAGGAGACCTGTGTGGCGTCCTCAAATGTGAATTTTGGATTAAATAACTCCTCTCTTTGACACAACATGTCCACATATACAACTTGATACATGTTGAAGCTGCATATTCTGCCATTGCTAAAAGTAAAAGCTCCTGACCTTTCAATCAACACATAGCGAGGCTATCAAATCAAATTCTGCACCAAAATTGAGAAAAAGCAAGGAAGCTGGAAATGAGTAAAGTTAGGGTTAGGGTTTCGACAGGAAACGGTTGTAAATTAGGGCATCTAAGGATTTGGATTGGATTTGTGCGAACCTCATTACCAGTTCAGGTTGACCCAAAACTGAATGGCATCTGGGTCCGACCCGTTGCTCAACGCGTTCAAGTTAAAATCTTCTCCGTTTTGTGCTATAAATAGTAAATACCAATGTTACCCAAACTTCAAGTTTTTCTTTGCTGATTAATAATAAAATTTTTCAAAAATTTACATAGAAAGAACACCTGTTAAAAAATCTATCCAATTTGTACACGTTAACACGCAAGATAAGTAAGTCATGCTTCGAGCATCTACGATGAGTATACAATCACTCTCCACTGTACCAACTCATTATATTCTCATGATTATAAGACTGTCGTGATCATTCTCCGCTCATTCAACTGATAATGGCTATTAAGTATATAATGAAGTTAAAAAATTGATAGCTTGTAGGGGCCATCGTTGAAAATGTAGATGAACAAGTACACATGAACTTTTGATCAGAGTGAACTTTTGATTTTAATTTTTTTTTGTTAAATATAACTGTTATATTATTAAAGTTGTAATTTTTTAAAAAATTTACTTTTTAAATATTAACTAATTTACGTTACTTTTCTACTTCATTCTTCTTATTTTTTTAATTTCTCGTAATTCATTAAAAAAAAATCTATATTTTCTTTCATTTCATACAATAACAAAAAAAAAACTCTCGATATGGATGAAAATTTTAATACTTTTAAATTTATCTCAAATTATCGAAATGAAAATTCATCTCCTACACAAAATACAAATCAATTAAATTTCCAACATCATCCAAATTTTTCATATTCTTTTATTCCATCAAATTTTCAAAATTATTCATATCCCCCAAATTTATTCAATTTCAATCCTCCTCAAATTTAATTTTATCATTTTAGTAATTCTTCATCTCAAAGTTTAAATATCATTTTGTGATTTTTTTAATTATATAATATTTAATTATGTTTTTCTTGTTTAAATATTTAAAATTTATCTGACAATTAAAAATTATTGCATTATTAATATTTAATTATTTATACATTAAAATATCTAAAAATTAAATTTTTAAATATAAAATATATTAATTTTAAAATAAAAATTTATTATTTTCTATAAAAAAAATTGCAATAAAATTTTTTCCCCAA
This sequence comes from Aleurites moluccanus, assembly GCA_948193065.1. NCBI lineage: Eukaryota > Viridiplantae > Streptophyta > Magnoliopsida > Malpighiales > Euphorbiaceae > Aleurites > Aleurites moluccanus. Next base: position 19,710 of record CANXYC011646633.1, read on the forward strand.
AAATAATAATTTATATTTAGACAATAATAAAATATTTTTTAAAATATAAAATATTTAATTTGTAATATATATTATAAATGATTAAAATAATGTGTGATGCTATCATACTTTTTAGCGTATCATTTATTATGAAAAATGTATAATAAAGGAAGGTGTAATAAAGTGATAATGTGATATAGAGTATTACATCGTAACAGTATGACATAACGTGACACTTAAGCGTCATATGAAAAAAGAGAGTTGCCTAAACATTTTAAGCTCTATGTAGAAAAGGAGAGTTGCCTAAACATCCACGTCAGCAAAGAACATTTATTGGAAATGGGCCCAAATGAATAGTAAATACATCAGGCGGTCCAATACATGAAGGACACATGGAGAATAGAGAAATTTAAAAAAATTTCACACATCTAAATTTCAATTCTTTCTCGCGAATCAAGCTATGAAAGAAATAATCGTCATTGTCAAACACTAAACTCTCTTCGGCTAACTTATTAGGCTACAAATTCAAGCCAAAATTCAAATTCAAACCCATCTTCTACAATTGATCGAATAACAAATTTAATATCTTAGAAAAACCCAAACCCAAAATTAAAATCTCAATCTCCATTTTTTTTACAGTTATTGACTCTTTACGTCGACATCATTATATTTTATGTTCTTTATTGCTATTAACGGTTTAATCTCACTTTTCAACACCATCAACTCTCAAAATCGAATTGGTTCTGCCCTTTAGTTGCAAGTTCTTAGGTTTTAGTGTAAGATTTTCTAATTTAAAAAAAAAAATCAAAGAAAAAGAAAAAGATGTGATCAAAGAGAGGGAGATCTTATAGAGAGAGGAGTGTTTGAAATAGAGTGAACATGTGATCGGAGAAGAATAACTTAGAGTATTACCATAAACTTGTGAGTAGTGACTTCCATAGGCAAAAGATGAAGCTTGGATCTTAGTACCATTTTCTCATTATACACAAGGTAAAACGATGTCATTTGGAAATGACTTTAAATAATACATAATTAATTAATTTTTAATAAATTCAAATTACATAATTTTTATAAATTTTTTCCGTTGTGTTTTCTTGGCGAATATAACAAGAATATGATAATAATTAAAATAACTGAATTTGTGGCTCCACTTTCCACTTAAATAATGAGAAAATTACATTATATATAATTTTATTTTTTTATTTTTTTCTTTCATTTTTATATTTTTATATTTCAAAAATTATGATTTCTGATATATGTTGTTATATATTTAATATAAATCGTATTTTTTATAATTTTTTTTAAATATATAATATTTTTAAAAAAATATTTTTATAATAATAAAACTGATTTTTATTTTTATTTTTTTCGATATTTTTATAAAAATTCCTTAAATAATTTGTCTCAACATATGACAGATGTAGGTCACGTAAGACTACTCCCACTAGACACGGATTACGGTGCATATTTTCTAAATGCCAAAAAAAGAAATTAAAAATATATAACATATATTAGTATTAACCAGCATAAAATCAAAGCAACCATATATACAGATGATTTTGAAATATAAATTATATAATTTTATTTTATTATATGAAATTTTTATAAAATTAAAAATTGCACGAGTAAATGAATATTTCATTTTTTTAAATATAAAAATATGAATTTATAAAATTCATTTATATTAAATATGCCTTTAATAAAATAATTCAGTATACATTGTTATCTTATTCTAACATGAAAATACAAAATAAATAAGATAAATTATAATTTGCTCTTTTGCAGTTACGCTCTAAACAATGGTTGACCGAGTACACCCCATGACTCACCTCCATCCCCCACTGAGTTTCATCAACCACTTACTTTGGATATTAAAGTATTTTCTTGAAGAATTAGATGAGAAATCTTATTTTTGTAGGAGAATCGAAGTCAGAGATGGTTGTGAAAGAGCTCTCGAAGAGAATAGAGAATAAAGAAATAGGAGATCGATTGTTAAAGAATGTGCAAGTAATTCATTTGGAAAAGGATTTTCTTGATAAAGCACAATTACATGCTAAGATTATAGTACTAGGGGGTTTGGGATTTCGATAATGGCCGAGTAATTGTTGATTTGGGTGATTTGAAATGATTGGTTGAGTTAGAGGTAGGAGTTAAACCGATCAAATTAATAATTACTTCTTCATAATCGAAATTCCTTATATATAAATAAATTATTTAATATTATAATCTTAGAATATAATTATAAAAGTCAAACTGATCAAATCAAATCAAATCGATTAAATCAAATTAAAATCAATAATTTCATAATTTATTTAATTTAAAAAATAAAATAAACTGAAAGTTGAGTTTGATTTACAATTTGAGTATTTTTTTTCGATTTCAAATTAAATTAAATTGAAGTTATATATATATATATATATATATATATATATATATATATATATATATATATATATATATATAAAAATATATTTTTTTTATCTTTATATTTATTTAAAATTT
>CANXYC011646756.1:0-11656 GCA_948193065.1 Aleurites moluccanus
ATGCTATCATTAGCATTTCTATCTACAGATCATTAATGGATAAATATGACTGCCATGAATATTATTGCATACTCATATATATATTATGACTCACTGAGTATAAAGTTATACTCACCTTTTCAATGGTTCAATGTTTTCAGGACCTCAGTAAAGAAGTCATCCATTGGTTATACCATCTCCAGCCTTGGATCAGATGTAGGTATTGAGGTCACTGCTATGTATAAAGTTCCTTGGTATATTATGTATAGAGGTTTGAATTAACCTAAATAAGATGTTAAATGATCATATGATAAAATGATATGATATGGATATATGTATATATTGTACATATATATGATGTATGAGTTTGAGATAAAATGTATATGTGTTATATGATATGGATGAAAATATTGAAGTGCAATTTGAGTTGCAATTCATAAATGGAGGATATAAGGGGATGTATGTTATATTGGGAGTGCATTTTTATATGTTTTGCGGATAGCTTAAGTCAGAGTTTCAAAGGAGACTCTGTCAGTTTTTCTACATGCATGTTTGGTAATATGATGATTTTAAAAAAAAATTATTACCTAAAATGTATCACAGATTAAGTTATTAATGTAAAAGCTTAAGCATGGGTTCTTCGAGGTACTGGTGGCTTAGGCATTACCCATACCCTAGAACCGTCATAGTCTAAAGTTAAGTTGTGACAGTATACATAGGAAAATAGTTGGCACATCAATGTCGCTGGCGACAATGGCATTCAAATGGTATGCCTATGGATGAAAAAGTGATAGGCCTATGACAAATTACACTAGACATTTCATCAAATACTTAGTAGGCAATGTTAGACAAGCTAATAAGTTAGGCTTTGTTGCAACATTGGCATTGCCCAATTAACTAAGAACAAGCTCATAATCAAGGCTATGCAATAGGCAATGGATATACAATATTAAACATCAATTACAGGATCCAAATGGTTTAGAAATTCAAAGGAAAAACAAGAAAAATCAAAGGAAGTGAATAGTACATATGGTTCGGCCAAAATGGAGGTTCACCAAAATGAATTCCAATCATCAATTCAATGCTATAGACATGTAATTTGATGCATATTAAACTCACTTAGCACTCCAAATTGCCTTGGAATATTGATTTCCCACCGATTGCTTCAAAGGAGGCAAAAATGGCAACTTTGGCGATCTTGATTTTCTATAACAAATTAACCACAAATTAATCATCCATTAGCCTCCAATTAACATATTCTAAGCTTAAATAGCATAAAACAATACTACATCACATAGCTAAATCAAACAACTTCACTTAGGGTTTGAAAATGAAGAAAAGTGTTCAAATGTATCAATTGATGCAATCAAACACAAAACCCATCTAATTCATCATCTAAATCATCTAAACTAATCATAAAATCAAACAAATTAACTTGTTACCTTATATGGAGGTTCCACGCGAAATGCCAAAGATGAGAATCCTTGATTTCCTATGTGATTTCAAGTGAGAAATTGATGGAGAATGGAAGAAACAAGGTTGAATTCAAGTTTTCTATGGTTTTTCTTTAAGGAATTTGTTTGAAAATGGAGGAAGATGAAGGGAAAATGGTTCGGCCACCATGAATGGAAGAAGAAGATGAGCCAAAAAAAATGCTAAGGTATTCTTAAATATTAAATCATAATGGCAAATTTCATTTTGGTCCTTAAACTATCAAGTAATCATACTTTGGCCCCAACTTCTTCTGTAATTTATTCTGACAATTTTGTTGAGAATTGGATTTCAAAGTGAGATTCAAAAGGCTTATTTTTATTTATACTTATTTATAAAAATAATTTCAAAGCCATTATGAAACTCAGACATACCATTTTCCACTATACCCCTCAAAGTTCCATTTATTTACGATTTTGCCATCACTTACTTTTCAGTGTTCCTAAACATTTTTCACCTTTCTTTTTACCATAATTACACATGCATATGTATAGTCATTTACCCCTTAGTCAGAATCAGAAATTCATCTGTTAACCGAACTGCTATTTTTTCGGCAGTGTTTTCGACACCGACGATTTTTTGAAAAGTATCTCATTTGCATTCTAATTGTGTCTCTAAAATTATTTCTAGTCATTTCAATAATTTCAAACCATAAACTGAAAACTATATCATACATTTAAGATATGATTGCCTAGGGTATTACATTGTTATAAGTTCTGACATAGGCTAGATCAGCTTCAAGGTATCTAAGAGCCAAAACCGAGTGACTGTAGTTCGATCCTTCGAAGACACACCACTAAAAATCTCCAGCAACTCCTCATTAGAATACTCATTTCTCCAATCCAACCTTAAATCCAATGGACGGGTGCCAAACTAGATTCCCATCAGCATGCTAACATCCAACGGAGTCATTGTAAGCTCTCTGCATGGAAAGTGTAAGGTGTTGGTGGTATCCCACCACCTCTTAGCATGAACCTTTATCAGATCAATATGGCTCTCACCTCGAAAGTCAATGCTTAGAAAAAAGTGGAACCCAGCAGGTTCCAATGCGCTTCTCAAACCTGCGCCTTTACTCACGAGGAGCACTTACTTTTTTTGGAGGGACATTCTTCATTTGGGAGGTATGTTTTTGTTTTGGGCCTATTTTTAGATTTTTGCTTGATATGACTGTTTGTTTTTCTGACTCTTTTACCACTTTTCAGTTATGGGCTTATGAGTTTTTTCAACTCTAGGCTTATTAGGTGGAATAAGAAATATAGGACGGGGCCACCGAGGTGCGACTTTCGCATTATCAAAGCATTCTTTGATAGCCTTGGTCGTTTTTCAGGTAGTTATTGCTTCTTTTTCTTCATTTTTTCAATTTTGCCTTGAAATATTGACTATGACTTGCTTGTGCAAAGGTGAACGACCCCTTTTGTGACCAAAATAGAGTTGATACCAGTTATGTTGCATAACTACTTTGTGATGTCAATTTCTCAGTTATTGCTTCGCTCTCCATTCTACAATTTATATTATTTAGGGGAAAGAGTCAGACTCAAATATTGGGGGATGGGCCACCCCAAAAAATTCTTTAGTTGACATGAGATGGGGTTTTGATATCCATGTTACAGATGTTTCTTATGCTAGTTCACCTATAGTTTTGTTCCTCCATCTTGAGATTCCTTACCCAGAGTTCTGCTAGACCCACCTGATGGACTATATTAGAGATCTATGCTGCCTTTCTGCTCATTCTGCTGAACCTTCTTCTTTCAAAGCTCAGACTGACATGCCTCCAATAGGTACTAATGTAGGGGCATCAACTATGGCTCCTCTAGCGGCTAGAGATCCAAGCTCGAGCATAAGGCACAGTGATGAGGTTGCCTTCAACCCTTTATTGGAGATTATTGGAGACATCCCTTATATTAGGGGTGATGGTCAAATGAGGATCTACCACATTCTGGATGCAGTTCACCCTTTTGGCCCAGACTTTTTTGAGAACATCGTGGTATGTGTTTCTTTTTACCTCCAAAAATTATCCTTTGATAATTTTTGTTGATTATATTGTTCATATCATCTTAGTGCAGATTCCAGATGGCTATACTCAGTGGACTTATCAAATAGGGAGCTAGATGGAGATGGATATCACCTCTTTATTGACTCAGCTGGAGATTAATAAACGAGCCCATCAGTAGGAGGAAAAATTGAGATCTTGATGCTTCTTTATGTTTTCTGCTTTTTTTCTTCTTTCTAAACTTTTGAGATATGGATGTTGGATGTATGCATGCCATGATGGTTATGCACCCCTCTATTTTAATGGATGTTTATGAACTAATGTTTTTATATGATCATGCAAAATTTATGTAATATTAATGCAATATCGTGCTTAAAATTTATGTGATACATGTCCTAAAATATCTTAGAAATCCTATTCCAAAGCTTCTTAGCTTAAAAATTGAAAAATTAGAGCTGCCATCAACAAGAAGAAGTGGTGCCTCCAACAAAAAAAAGATGTTGCCACTAAGAAAAGAGCATCTGCCGCCAAAGATCTCTGGAGCAACTGATGGCATCGCTAGCTAGGCAAAGGGATGCTGCCACCAAGCTTTGGTAGTGCTGCCAGGCAAGGGTGGTGGTGCCACCAACATTTTGGTCTGATTTTTGTATATTTAAGCTTCGTTCTTGCACAAAAACCATTATAGCTTGCCTTTTTTCTTTTCTAGCAATTTTCTTGCACTTTTTCTCTACTTTCTAGAGTCAATATTTCCATGGAGCCTTACTTCAGCCACTACATGTTCCTATTGACCAAGAACTTAGACAAAGTTGATATGATTAACTTGGGTAGATATGGTATTAGCTCCGTTTTGACCCTGAGAGGAGTGAAAGTGGATTAGGACTTTATAAATGCTTGTCTGAACTTATGGGATCTAGTTGACTATATATTCCACTTTAGAGCTAGCATGGAGGAGATGTGCCCTACTTTCAAGGAGTTCAGTGCTATTCTGGGTAGTAATCTGGATGATGCTTTAGTTGTTCTAGAGTTCAAGGTCAAACATTTTCTTCCTTTCATGAGGCTTCTGGGTTTGGGTCATGATTTGACTAGTTTCATGGTTTATGATGATTAGGTCAATCTGACTGTCGTGATAGAAGAGTTCTAGGACCTCGAAGATCCTCATAGGCAGAAGTTCAGGATGATAGCTCTAGTTTTCTATTTAATAGATGGATGTTTGTTTTCTAGTTCACTTGGCTGGGGGGATATATAGATAGTAGAGTTGATTGCTCAGATAGAGCAGGGTTGTTCCATTATGAGTCTACTTCCAGCTGAGACCCTTCTTAGCTTGGATGCTAATTACAGAGTGGCGGGATCTTTATCAGTGAACTCAGTTATTCTTCAAGTACAAAACTTCTTTTCTTGTCTGTTTTATGCTTAGATTCCTTTCTTGATTTTTGATTCTTGCTTTAAAATGACTTAGGTTTGGCTAAAGGATCATCTTCAAGTAGTTGGTCCTCCAGATAGGCTGCCTTATTCTATTGCTAAGTACTGCATATGCAGGGCCTTGATCTGCTTTGATTCTTAGAAAGAGTGGACTTCTTGGCTGTTGGAGCTAGATTCGAAGGATCTGTTGTGGTATTGCCTATGGTATGGGATTAGTTCCTTCATCACGATGAGTTATGGCTACATGATGGTCTACTGAATGGGCATGGGGTTGACAATATTTTATCAGGGTATTAGGATTCTAAGGCAGATAGGTTAGTCCTAGGGTATTCCACCAGATTGGGTCATTGTTCCTACATCTTTGATTATTGGTACTATTACCCAGCCATAATGAATGGCTAGAGGAGATCTATACGCTTTGTTAGACCAGTTAGCTTATCAAATAAATTGGACGTATATGATGCATGGTTTATCACTTATATTTGGCCTATTAAGAAGATTAGGTAGGTTACCTTGATAAAAGAGCTAGAGGTAGGGATAGAGATAGACAGCACACTTATACCTATTACTGACATATATACATCAGCTAGTAGGGTGATAGAGGTGAAAATGATAGATTTATCTGATAGGAGTGATTCTGGAGATTCTGAGAGAGTGACTGCTGATAGAGACTCTAAGAGAGCAGTTGGAGATAGAGTTTATGGGACACCAACTGATGGCAAGGATTCTAAAGATGAGGATTCTGATGATGACATGGATATTCACCCTAGGAGGAGGAAATCCTGTAATTAGGAATTTTCTTTTTTTTTTTTCTTTAGCTTTTGTCTACCTAGGATTAGTCTTTTGTTTTGACATTTGTTTGAACTCATATTTTTTATGATTTGAATAAAACGAGACATAAGCTTACTTTTGATATTGACCATAATGAATGAGATAAAATTTATAATTTATTCTTTTTGAATTCCTGTTAGAAACCAAAATGAGACATTTTTATTTTTCTTCTTTTCCTCTCTTTTTTTCACTTTTTTTTCTTTTTATTTTTCTAATTTTTGTCCAAGATGCCTTTTTAGGTTTTCAACTCGCCAAGATGCTCTAATTTTTTCCTAAGCCACCTTATTTAAGTTTTCAACTTAGCGAGCAAGAGTCAATTAATCTTGGCCCAAAATGGGTTGCTTACGTATCTTCGTAACACTTTTTTCATAATTATTTTTTCTTTGGGAGAATTAGGATCTCGTAGTTATGTTTACATGACTCACTATCATTAAACAAACTATCTCTTTAGCTGATCTAGATTACATGGATTTGTAAATTCGTTCCCATCTATGTCTATGAGTATGACTCCTCTGCCAGACAGAATCTTCTTGAGCATATAAGGACCAGCCTAGTTAAGTCGAAACTTTCCTATTGGATCATGAATCAAAGCTCTGATTTTCTTTAAGACCAAGTTTCCTTCTTCTAACCCTCTGTCGGTCACCCTTTTGTTGAAATGCCTGGCCAACCTCTCTTGATAACCCTTAATCTGATACAAGGCATCCATCCTTTTCTCATCTATAGTGTTTAGCTGATCATGATACCCTCTGATCCATTCTTCTTTGTCTAGATGACTATCAAGCATAACCCTACCAGATCGGATTTGCATCTCAATTGGAAGAACTGCTTCCATACCATAAACTAAGGAATAAGGAGTTGCCCTATTCGGGGTGCAAATGGAAGTTTGATATCACCACAATGCATATGGAAGATGATCATGCTAATTCCTGTGACTAGTGATCATTTTCTGTAGGATTGTCTTGAAGGTCTTGTTTGTTACTTCAACTACCCCGTTGGTTTGTGGACGGAAAGGCGAAGACCTGTGATGCTGGATTTTCTCTCTTTTGAATAGATCAACTACTTTTTTTTTTGGAAATGCAGGACATTATCAGTTATGACCTCAAAAGTTAACCCATATCGACAGATTATATTGGTCTGAATGAAATATGCTACCTTTTTAGCATTCAACACCTGATAGGAGGCTGCTTCCACCCATTTTGTGAAGTAGTCAATAGCCACCAATATATACTCATGCCCGTTTGAGGATTTTGGATTGATTTGACCAATGACGTCTATTCCTTAAGTTGCAAATGGTTATGGAGTTGCTGTTAGTTGTAGCGGAGTGGGAGGTCTCTTCTGTAACTTAGCAAAAACCTAACACTTGTGGCATCTTTGTACATACTTAGCATAATCCTAATTCATGGTTAGCCAAAAGTATCCTAAATTTATGACTTTTTTGCCAAGGCAAAACCATTCAGATGCAGTCCTTAGTCTCCGCCATGAACCTATTGTATGATCTGTTGAACTTCTTCTTCCATCACAAATCTAAGGTGGATATTATTCCATGCCCTTCTATACAACACATCACCATTTAGGGTAAAGTTGCTAGCAAGTTGCCTTTGTGTCCTATAGTATGATTTTGATGCCCCTTTTGGATATTGCTGAGTTTTTATGAACTTGAATATGTCCCAGAACCACAATTTTCCATTAGCTAGCAGAATCTGCATGTAAGAAGTATCATACCCTGGCTGGTATGATACTTCAATGACCACTGGTCGATCGATCTCAATACCCATCATATCTATCATAGAAGCCAGAGTTGCTAGAGCATCAACAAACTGATTCTTAACTCGAGGTAGATAATGGAAAGATAATTCATGGAAGTTTTTTGTGAGATCATTTTCTTGTTGAAAGTAAGGAACTAAGCGTTCCTCTCTTATCTTCCATTTAGCAAGAGCTTGGGAGACAATAACATTGGAATCCCTATATACTTCCAAGTAATCGATTATCATATTGACAGTGCATTCTAACCCGCATATGCATGCTTTATATTCAACTTTATTATTGATTACTTCGAAAGCAAGTTTAATAGCCATGGGCAAATGATCTCCATATGGTGTAACCAAAATGATACCAGCTTCGAAACCCTTGTAATTAGCTGCACCATCAAAATACATCTTCCACACTTCTGGCTCTATTTCTATGTTATCTTCATCTGGGAATTCAGGTTCGAAAGAATCATTACTTTGCACAAGAGTTGCAGCTAATTGGTCAACTATGATGCTTCCCTTAATTGTCTTTCTTAGGATAGACTTTAAATCAAATATGCTTATACTCCACATTTAATCATGACAACTTGCTCAAAGAGAGTAGATTCCATGTTTTCTTCCCAATCCTTCTCCAGTATGTAAATTGGTTCGCATTCTTCTAAGTTGAGCCTTTTTTTTTAGCCTCAGCCCTTAGCTTAGCTTTCATTTGAATCTCCTAATCATCCTCTTTAATGGGCTCATAGCCAAGCCCAAATGGTAGGTTAGCCATAAAGTAGTTATTGAATGACATTATCCCTTATTGATTCTTCCCTAAACCTCCATTGTCTTCAATGAATTGGATATTGTCAAAGGAAAATCCTGACAATTGAGCTTCAGAGGGTTCAAGCTTAATCTCTAAGATTGGTAATAAACTAGGGACCTTACTCTTCCTATGCATATCCCCTTTGATTGTGATAGGTGCTGGAACATTAATAACTTGGAAAGGGATAGGTGCAGTCACTAGTCTAATGGTCATATCCTACCTGAGTTCAGGGGAGATAGAGGTACTGATCCTGTAGACTTTCTTGAGGAGGTAGAGAAAGTAGTGAGGAGACTACCATATTTAGAGTTGAGAGCAGTTGAATTGGTTGGGCTGTTACTTAAAGGTAAGGCATGGACCTGGTTCTCGAGGAGGATGGAGCCTGGTGAGCACCCACCTGCATAGGCAGAGTTTAGACAGGGGCTTATAGATGAGTTTATCACAGAGGGAGTGAAGACCCGAAATCTTATCCCTTTTGAGCAGTTAGAGTAGGAAAACAGATCAGTAGAGGAGTATGCAGAGGAGTTTATTCTGTTGAGTAGATATGCTACTCACATTGTACCTATAGAGACTGATTTGATTAGTAGGTTTCGGAAGGGTCTTCATGCTGCACTCCATAATGCTTTGTTGGCTATAGAGTTCACTTCATTGACTACGGTGATTGATAAGACTACACAGGTGGAGGAGAAATATAAGATTAAGAGGGCAAAGAGGGACCAAAAGAGGAAAGGGGGTCCAGGATCATAGATTATGAGGGGGAGAGCAGCTCCCATCCTAGACAGACAGAGCCAGTGCCTCAGTTTGATCAGAGGTCTACAGCCAATAGGCAGGGGAGGAGGATACAGAGTAGGGGACCTCCAGTGGTTTAGTCAGCACCTATGTATTCTCAGGGTTCTTTGAGACCAGCTGTTTAGACACCCAGCATTCCTGCTTGTGGGTTTTATGGTCGGAGACATGAAGGGTAGTGTTGGAGACAGACTTTTGCTTGTTTGAGGTGTGGCTATTAGGGCCATTATGCTAGCAGGTGTCCATTGAGGGCTGATCAGTAGCCATCTGTCACAATTTCTCAACCAATGGTTCAAGCATGTCAGAATGTGGTTAGAGAGACTTCCAGCAGAGGGAGAGGCAAGGGAGGACAGGCTCTCAGTAGTAGTCAGGCTCCAGCTAACAGGTGTCAGGGCAGAGTGTTTGTAGTCAACACCCATGAGGCCCAAAGATCAGACAACATGGTTACAGGTACTATCTTGATTCAGAATGAGATTACATATGCCTTATTCGATTCAGGTGCTACTCACTCTTTTGTGTCACCACATTTTGCACCTAAATTGAATAAGGAAATGAGATTGTTAGATGTACCTATGATGATTGCTACACCTATGGGTGATAGTGTGGATGTTGATTATTATTACCCTGACTGTGTGATTGAGATTGATGATAACATCTTGCGTGCTGATCTTATTGAGTTGCCTGTACTAGAGTTAGATGTTATCTTGGGTATGGATTGGTTAACGAGGCACCGAGCAGTTATAGATTGTTATTGGAAGACAATTAGATTTCAGCCTGAAGGGCGGCTAGAGTTTAAGTTTCAAGGAGATATTCAAGAGTTTCGAGTTAATTTATTTTCTACCATCCAGACCAGGAGGATGATTGGGAAAGGTTGTTCAGCCTATTTGGCACATGTAGTAGATGTACAGAGGTCTTTTGTACAGTTGGATCAGATACCGGTAGTTCAGGAGTTTCCTGATGTATTTCCCGATGAGTTGCCAGGATTGCTCCCTGATAGGGAGATTGAGTTTGAGATTTAGGTGCATGCAGGCACTGACCCTATATCTATTCCACCATATAGAATGGCTTCAGCTGAACTGAAGGAATTGAAGATACAGTGTAACACTAAGTCCTAACCGAGCCTAATATAGTTAATGACCTTCGGAAATTTCTATCAATTTATTTGAAATTATTTTGATATGCTTACATGTGTGTTTGATTGTTAATTAATTGTTTGGATAAAATAAAATAATGATAATAAAATAAATAAATAAAATAAAGTAGCCAAATTAGGTTACAAAAATGATAGGACTTAATTGCATAAGGAAATAAAAATTAGGGATTTAATAGATATTTTATAAGGACCCAATTAAAACAAAAGTGTAAGAGGGAGGAGTAAATAGCACTTTCACTCATCTTGATTCAATGGAACAAAGTATTGGTGCATTTCAATCTAAAGGATGCATGTATAGGTTCTAAAGTCTACTTTATGAGCTTGTTTGTAGTGGGTTGTATGGCAAAAGTCCACTAACCATTAAAATAACCTAAACAAATATGCATTACATCTTTTTCCATTCAAAAACCATGTCAAACATATAGAAAAGAAGAGAAGAACTCTTCTTGGTTCGGCCATTGAAGAGCATTTGAGGTTTTGGAGATTTTTTTCTAAGCCTGGGTGGAAATCTTCATCATTTATCTTCCATTTCTTAAACCATAGCTCAAATTTCATTTTGGTTAGAGGATTGGGGAAGCTAGGGTTTGGCCATTAGTAGAAATTCTTGAGCTAAGTTGAAATTTCTGGTTGGTTAGTGAATTACCTACATTTAAATGTTGTTTTGGATGCTTGAATTGAGGGATTTAACTTTTAGTTGGGTAAATTACATAGTGACCGTATTGATTTGGGAAAAAAATTAGGGAAATTGATTTTGTGTTTCAATGGAGCAAATTGATGATATAAATGATGTTTAATGAATTCAATTGATGTTGATTTAGTGTTTAACTTAAAATTGCATTTCAATTTAGGAATGGACCATGAAACCAAATGGGAATTAGGATTTTGGTGTGAAATTTCTTCTAAAATTCTACAATTGGATGTTCAAATCTTTAATTGGCATAGTGAATTGATATTTGAATGATTAAAATTAAAGAATTAACTCAAAGGGAGAAAACCCCCTTTTGGCCAAATGACATAGGTTGGGGGAAACTTGAAATTGGTTTGATTTTGGTGAAATTGATTAGTTAGATGTGTAATTGATGACTTGAATTGGTTAATTGTAAGTGTAATTAGAAAATTAAATGTTGAATTGGGAAAAACCCCTAAAATCGAACCTAACTAGGGCAAACATGAGGAATTTGGTTTGATTTTGTGTAATTGAGATTAGAATTGTTAAATTGGTGTGTTTAATTGTGGAATTATGAAGTTGAATTGGAAAAATTAAGCTTTGGTGATCTAGCCCCCTTGGGCCGAATTGCATTGTGCTAGGATTAGGGTTTATGAGGTAAATATGTGTGCAATTTGTTAGGTGTATGTGATATGATTAATTGATAGGTATTTGAAGCATATAGGAAGAGATTGGTATGCTTGATTTGGGTTTGAATTGATTTTAGGTCTTTATGACCTATAAAGTTCAAAAT
>CANXYC011646761.1:0-23077 GCA_948193065.1 Aleurites moluccanus
TTAAAAAAATTTAAAAAATTTATAATAAAAAAAAAAAAAAAAAAAAAAAAAAAAAAAAAAAAAAAAAAAAAAAAAAAAAACTCAATTGGATTGGTAAGCTTCACAGCTCAGCTATATTCATCAACGGTAAAGCTCCACGTACAAGCCACGAATAAACCGCCCAAAAAGAGACGGAATGAAATCGGCGTTTTGAAACGTCTACTTCTCCCTCTCTCTCTCTCCTTAAACCCGACCCTAACATCTCTTCTATTTCTCACACTCTTCCTTCCATAGCCACCTCCTTTTCATTCGTTTCTTCGTTTTTTTATCCTCAAAACTCATCGTTTCGCTCTTTCTGCTCCTTTTCGTCAATGGCGGGCACCGGCGTCGGTTTCCTCGCGCCCAACTCTTCTCTTGAGAATCTGTTCAAGGAGTTACGAACGTAGCTGGAAGAATCCGGAAGATTGAGGGATAAAATTCGAGCTGTAGTGGAGGAGATCGAGTCTGCCACTAGGCTCATGCACGCCAGTCTCCTTCTCTTCCATCAGTCCCGCCCTGCTTCAGGTATTCATATTTAGCAAATTAGTTCGCCTTTTGTAATGGGTTCTCATTTTTCTTCCTAATTTGGGCGTACAGAGGTTTTAGAGGAGGCTAATGCTCAAATTGGAATCCTGAAGGGACTGTATAGCCAACTTGCTGAAATTCTTCTTGGTTGCGCCGGGCAATATTACAGGTAATCTTAGATATTTAGCTTTACTTTGGATTGGATTTTTTGAATTTAGTGTATTTGGTTAATGATTGCTCTTTATTGCTCTTTATTAAGGTATCATGGAGATTGGAGAAGTGAAATTCAGACTCTAGTTTCTATGCTTGCTTTTATGAACTGGTTAGAGACTGGAAATATGCTTATGCATTTTGAGGCTGAGGAAAAACTTGGGTGTATGTTTATGATGTTTTTGTGCAACTTAAATGGATTGAGAATTTGAGATTATGATTTTAGTTAAATCTTATTTTCTTGTTGTTTTGTGCAGTGAATAGTTCAGAGTTTTGTTTGGACATTGAAGACTATCTTGTTGGTTGGGAATCTTTAGTCTTTTGAATATTTGCCTGAAGAGATTCCTTTTCATGTTTTAGCTTTTGTTATCGTGTGTTTTATTTTTTGGGGATTAGGTATTTAGATATTGTCATCTGGCTAAAAGTGTGTGTTGCTTGAAATAATGCAAGGACTGTGCATGTAGTGGATGCTTTAGCTATACCTATGAACCAAACATCTATAATTGACCATGTAAGATAAATGGTGTTAATTATTAAACAATCCAACCAACTGGATATGTATTTTTATGGATAAATTGCTTGTCAGAGTTGATGTTTCATGCTTGTGTGGACTGAGTCTTATAGCCTAGGTGTGAAGCTTCGTAGCTTAAATGTGCATGCATTGAGTGATTGTGTGTTTTGAGTTTTGCTTATATGAACCAATGTCCGGCATTATCTGTTCTTGGATGGTCTTATTTATTCTGGAAATCAGTGTGAAATCTTGCAACTCTTGTTATAACTTGATGTTCTCTTACAAGAAATGTTAATGCTGAAATGTTTCTATTTGTGCAGGTGTTTGCTTCATTTTTGGAGAATTTGTGATAGCTGTATTGTCATAATTGAAACATTTTAGTCCTACGAGAGAGAGTAGTAGGAGAAACTGCATAATAATGAGACTTGGGATGTTTTTGGAATTTCATCTTAGCACTGATAAATTCTATATAGAAGATATCATTATGCTATCTATTTTATTAGCCTAGATACGTGGTGAACCAAGCGACTGCTGGAGACTACGGTTGCCTGAGAAAGGCGTTGAAGTTCTTGACAGATCTTCTTGCAGCCTTTCGCATACTTAACCTTCGGAATGACTTTCTGCGCAAGAAGTTCAATGGTAACAATTCGTTTGTCTTTATTCCAATTTATTTTCTCCTCCTCCCTTGTTACGTTTATGAATCAAGTTAATCTTATTTGGTATGAATTGAGTTTGTGAACTCATTGCTTATCTTTCCCAGGCATGAAGTATGACTTGAGAAGTGTCGAAGAAGTGAATTATGATGTCAAGATTCGAGGTTTGGTAGCCAATGGAGATTCAACTGCAGACCATGGAAATGAAGGTCAATGATATACTATTAAGTCACATGCAGCCTGTGGCATCTCCAGTTTGTCTTGAGAACTTTTATATATCCACTCTGTTTAAGGAAATGATACAAGAGGGTTAATGTTATCAACCATTAGTTGGATGATACTCAACTCAATTTAGCCTTAATCCCAAAAAGTAATTGGGGTAAACTATATGGATTCTGTTTTTCCATTCCAAATGATTTTGGACGATTTCTTCTACTAATTGTAATCAATCTAAATCATACTGTATTCTTTTTTTCCAAGTTAGTTTAGGTCTAGTTCTTCCTTTCTTTCTCCCCTTTATCATAATGTGTTCAACTTTCCTAACCAAAATCTCTTAACTCTCCGCTTCATATGCTCAAATCATCTTAATCTTCATTCTTTCATTCTGTCTTTAATTGAAGCAATCCTACTTTATCTCTAATATTTTCATTATATATTTTATCAATTATTGTATGACTAGACATCCATTTTAGCATTCTCATCTTAACCACACTCATCTTTGATACATGTTACACTTCATTAACACTCACTATCATAAAACATAGCCGGTAGTACGGTAAAATTTTTCTTTTAATTTATTGGGATATAGAGCTCTAGTGGCAAACTTTTATTTCAACCACCCAATTTTTATCCTATGGCTAACTATAAATTGGATGATAAATCGGAAGTTTATTTCCATGGGAAAAATGTATTATAGTCTCTCTTTTCCCTCATTCAATATTTGTGTAGCTGTAAAGAACATGGAAAGGATTTTTTTTTTGGGAAAGGATTTTTTTTGTCTCGCGCAAGTGATGAGATTTTGTTAGGACTTGAATTTTACATTACTAAACATTACTTCTGTAATTGAACAACTGATGCAGGTAGTTTCCCTTAACTGAACTTGGGTTTTATCACCTTAAGGGTGCTTTTGGCTGCATTTCAATCAGTCTGTGATGGACAAAATGAAGGACTTGTTGGGATGATGCTGATATGTGAAGGTGAAATTAATAAATGACAAGGGGGGAGCTCCACTGGGGAAGAGTCGAAACAAATCCTTCCAGCTAACTTTAGACATCATCATCATCATCATCATCATCATCATCATCATCATCGATAGCTATCCTGTCACCATTAACCTCCGTGCATAACTGTAACATGGTAAATCTAGACTACAACATTTTGTGATTATGCTATCTGGGGTGAACTAAACTGCATTAAGTTTATGCAGGCAATGGTATTGGACTAGGGTTCTAGACGGTACTCGGCACCATTGGCAGATTTTTTTTTTTTTTACTATTCATTGACAATCAAGTGATGTTGTCTTACCCTAGCACAGGGCGTCAACTGGTAAGAAGGGAGCAGTGATATCCTGTGCTATGCCCTTGTCCTGGGGAACCCTTTTTTGTTGACCAATAATTGCAAGCTTATCCAAAGAAAGGGCACTCTATACAATAGGCAGCTTGCTAAATAGCTGTGATTGCATTGAGGCTAGCTTTAACTTTGCTCATGCTGTTAAATAAGGTCTGAATTTAGTTGATTTGAGCTGAGCATCACCTTATTCGTAATTATAAAAACTAGTTGAATTATTGAAGTTAAAAATTTAAATATATTATTGAAGTTAGCATTTAAAATTATCTAAGAACCAGTACACTGCCAACCAGGCAACAGGTAATGACAATAGTTGGACTAAACAAAACCTTAGCTGATTGGCTCATGTGTTGGTGACCAACGTACACTGACCCCAACCCCGGAGTCTATAAGACTAACATTTGCTTTAACGGATCCAAAGACGAGTGGTGGCTAACCTGTGGGATGTGGGCACCTCCAGAGTCCTCATCAATAACAAACAAATTATCCCATTGCAGCCAGCTATGTGACGCCTTTTCTTTTTCTAGTTTTTGTCCCCACTTGTTTAAAAAATACAACCGCTTCTCCGTTACAGCTTTTTATTAACGCCGTCAAGCTGTCTGAGCTGACTTGGACGACCACCAAAACATAAAATTGGCGTTTTTTTTTTTTTTTTAATAATGTCGTCCGCCTGTCCTGTCTTTGTGTCTCGGCGGACGTGAAAACAAAATTATACGTTAAAAAAAAAAAACTTAATTTGGATTCCGTCGAATAAAACACTACACTGTACACAAGCATTTTTTTTTTTTATTTCCATTCATTTCCACCATTTTCTGTCGCTGTTTGGCGGTTTTGAGCTTTTCAGTTTCGAACATTCGCCCGAATTTCTCACTCTCTCTCTCTCCGAGGTCAGATTTTCTTGTCTCCGACTTTGCTTCTATCTATCTATTTATATTTTGCTTGATCTTGATATGATTTTGTTTATAAATTTCTATTTGCAGCTTAAATTTCCGTAAGGTTTTGTCCGGTGATGGTTTGGTAAATCGGAGAGTTTGAGCTTGTAAGTTGTTTGTTTCTTCGCCGCCGATGAATGAGGATTTTTTTTTTCTTAGTTAACTTTTTTTATTATTCTTTTTTTTTTTTTTATTTTGAAGTTAGCTTTACTTTTTCTTATCTACTGTCTGTTTGGTTCCCGAGAAACGAAGGGAAAGTACATAAAATTTATTTTTATTTTTTTATTTTTTTTCTTTTAACCCCTTTTAAGTTGATAAGTTCAATTAAGCTCTCAACTGACGTGAATGTTTCTTTATTTTTATTTTTATTTTTATCCCCTGGAAAAGGAAATAAAAAAGTCACTAAATTAAATTTTTTGTAAAATAAAATTAATTAAATATTATTAATGGACCTGCATTTTTAATAACCAAACAGTGCTTCGATTTTTTGTTTAATTTCTTAATTGCGGATTTTGGATAAATAATATTAAGTTGAAAGTTTCTTCGTTGTGTTTTCTTACCATATTTACGTTATTTATTATTATTACTATTATTATTATTATTATTTTTGGTGTTTGCATTTTTGGCATTTGGCTTGTCTAATTTGCAAATTCAAAATGAGAATATTTTTATTTTGCTTAATTTATGCTATTAATTCCAAATTTTCTTACGAAAAGTTCTTAATCATGTGACATGTTTGAAAGATTCTTTTTTTTTTTGTTCAATAATGTTTGAGTCAGTGTTGATTTAATCTCCTTGCAAGTTGCAAGTGGCAATGTTAAGGTGACTGGGTGAGAGTAATTTTGTGATAACAAATCATTAATGATGAGTTGAAGGCATTAAAACCATGCCAACAGAGGTAAGAAATAAAGTATTAAGAAGATAAGTGATTGGAAGAGAAATTGTAATTTGTTCATCACTATGTTTATGGCAATTGGTGCTTCCTCAGGTAAAAAAGTGGACAGTGTCCCACTTGACTTGACAGTTTGCTTGTGGCATTTGAAGAGAATTATGGCTAAGGGTTTGATTCTTAACAAAGTCGCAAAGTCAAATTGTAAGAAATTGTGGAGAGGAGATTGTGAAGAAATTCTTAGATTTAAAAATCTTGGAAAACTATGATGCAAAAACTGTTTCCTGGTTAGGATTGGAGCGATATACATGACTGTAATTCCAGAATGGCTGGAGATGGCCATTCTATGTAATAATAAACTGTCAAATGGATTGTGAGCTCTATGCAGTTGAACTAATCTAATTTAATATATATTAATTTTCCCAAAATTTAGACATTTTCGTTACCAATGTAGAGAAGATCAAAAAGCCAGATTTTGCTTCCAAAGGATTCCAACTACCCGGTTTTGAGAATTATAATAATTTCATTTTTCCTTCATGCTGATTGTCTAATTGGTAATTTAGTTAGCGCATTTGACTGATTAACAGAGAGTAATTAGTCACTTTGCCTTTTTTTTTTCGTAGTGGGCAAAGGCTAACAGCTTTTTCTTTCTTGTAGTAGGTAACAATGCATGAAGTGGTGCGTGTTTGGAAATGCAAATTCAAGCTTACAATCAGTAAATGAAATGGATCGAGAAGAACATTTGAATAAGAAGCTTCCCAATATGAAATGTCAAAGGGTGAGAAATTTATTTTTTTTAGTTGAGGTTTCTAGGGTTATATTACTGATCTGTGTATAATGCAATTTGTGTATTCCTATTTATGAATGGAGGCAAGTTGCTAAGCTTGTGTTGAGAGTTCCATTCTGTGCATTGTGCATATATTGTAAGTTTTCCACAATAGGCCTCTTTGATATGTCATTATTTTGCCATTGTTGCTTAGCTACTCAAAATATTCTGAGACAAATACAGCGGATTGGAATTTTTCTTCATTTAGTCAGTCTTCTTATATGAGCTGGTATTCTTGAAATTTTTTGTTTTCTTAGGTAAAAGTAGATGAATCTTTTGCTCCTGCGTTGGAAGATGAAGCAATAGAAGTTCAGCATTTACTTGCAGAACCTAAACCTGATCATGCTTCAGTAGATGGTGTATTATGTTTTGGTAAGGAGGCTTCCTGGAAACACTTGGAGATTGATGATTTTTCTTATGGATTTGACTATGGCCTAAAAGGTAATTGTAGTAATTTGCTAATAACTTGTTTCTCCTCTTTTTACTGATGATTTTATATTTCTATTGTTTGTCAAAGTACATTCTTTTGAGAATTTGTAATATTAAGGATTCTCCGGTGTGCCCAAATCATGGCTGGTGTAAATTCTTTCTCACATTAGATCAATTATATCTTTATGCATCCATTGATCTTTGGATCCATTTTTACTCTGTTGCATAAAAACACCATAACTGTTGAAGTTATGAAAGCAAAATACTGAGATGGCGTGCGCATGCTAAAATAGATATACATTATGGAAAAGCTTCCTTTTTTTACTCATAAGCTCAGCAAGCAAGTTTTTTGTGAAGTCTTTTGTAACTTTGGTTTCCCTCCAATATCTCTGCCTTTGCATCCTTCAGTTAAGGATGTTCCTAAGTTAAAAGATTTAATTCTGCACTAATTTTTTAGTAGCACTCTGTCATGTATGGATTCTTTGAAATAAGCTCAAACTAGGCATGTGGTACCTATTAAGAGCAATAGATGTGTTTAGATCTTTCTATTTTTCAGTTAATTTTATTTTTTAAGTTATGTTAACCTTTTTCTTTTCTTGGTGGAAAGGCGGGCTGGATTATAATAATGCTCGAGGACAAGATGAATTAGAGCTTGGGGTATATATCTCTTCTCGTCAATCTGTTATGTTAGAATTGTTATTGTTGTGTTCAGATTTTCCCTTTAAAAAAATGAGTATATTATCTGAAACTAAGCATTAAAAGCACCCTCCCCCTGCTTCATTACCTACATCCCCTTGTTTTGGCCATACCACTGGGTTTTGTATTGCTTCACTTCTGGGTGATTTACATCATTATTGTCGTTATCATCTGATGAAATGGTGTTAGTAGGTTCTTGATGGGCTGCTGGATGAAGTTGATGAAGTGGATGATGTTCATGCAGCAAATGACATCTCTGGGGCATGTGAAGATTTTCTTTTGGGTAACCCTGTGGTTGTACTATGTTGCAATGAATACAGTTACATCAAATTCAAGTGATCCCATGTTTTTTCCTCTAATATATTTTGAGTGCAGATGTTGAATTGGCTGAGAAGGTTTCTGACTTGGACTGTGCTCCACATGGAAGATTGCATTTGGGAAACTCAAGTTCAGAAAGTCAATCCCCTGGATTTAGTGGAGGTAGCAATGGTCCTCTTTGTTTGTCGGAATCATCAACAGCAACTATTCTAGAATCTGAATGCAAGAATGTTTCACTTGAGAAAAAGACAGTTAAAGATGAGGTAAATGAGTCATCTGGCGACAAATGGGAGTATCAAGCTGGGGATAATGCATTTACTACTTCACGTGAGTTAGAAGATCTTGATGAGTTGGACTATGCAAAGCCTTTAGAAAGTGGTGTATCATCTGATGAATATGAAAAGAAAGCTGTCCAAGTAAGCAGAATGGGCGTTCATCTCAGACAGAAGAGATTGCGTAAACCTACTAAGAGGTTTATTGAAGAATTTTCAGTTCCAAAGTCAAAAGATGCAATGGAAAGACAAAAAGGTTTGGCTGCTGATTTGAAGGATAAACACCCAACAATCATATCCCATAATGAACTTCAGCATGCGGCCTATATGCCCAAGGAAGAGTCTTTAAGTGAGTCTATTACTCAAGAAACACTTGAAGATGATGAAAAACTTTTGGATCTAAAGTCAAAGTGTGTAACTAGAAGAAAAATTTCTATGCCTGATTCTAAGGATAAACACTTGAAGATTGGATCTCAAGATGAACTTCGTCATATGAGAGGATCAAAATCTACTCCTAAGGAGGAGTCTTTTTCAGGAACTAGCACTCGACCATTGTTTGAATCTCGGCCACGGAGGGGACGTCCAAAGAAACTCCCATCTGTTTCTGTAGGAAAACTGTTCTTGCCTTGTCCACTTGAGCTCTTTTTATCATTCTTTTGAAAATAAAGATTGAAACTCTTTACTATGTCATGCATGTTACAAGTGTATGACTATTTCATGTGGAATTAATACGTCAATTACGTCAGAGGCTATGTTGCCTCATTCTATTGAAGCAAAAGAGTTATGTTTCGAGTTGAAAGTGCATTTTGCTCTTTCCTCATTGTTAGTACAAAGTAGCTTTCTGCTTTTGGCCCCACAATAATATTTTACATAATGCTAACTTCAATGTTCATGTTATCTTTTGCATTTTCCTGCATAGGTTCTTGAATCTGATGATGAACATATTGCATCTGAGTCTGAAGATGACCGGGCAAAGAGAAGAAGATCGAAGAAGAGTAATGATAGAAGGAAGCATCAGAGAATGTGGACTCTTTCTGAGGTGACGAAGTTGATTGATGGTGTTGCTCAGTATGGAACTGGGAGATGGACAGATATAAAGAAGCTTTTGTTTTCATCATCTGCATACCGCACACCTATAGATTTGAGGGTACCTCTCATCACTTTATCCAATTAAACAGTTCCATTTTTTTAATGATTGTTTTAAAATGGTGAATTCTGCAGGATAAATGGCGAAATCTTCTAAAAACTAGCTCTGTGCAGAAACAGAAACTGAAACAGAACAAGAAAGAGGTCAGGTTTCTGATTCTCTTCTTATTGTGAACTCTTCTACTTATGGGTGAAGCATCCATTATAAAATACTTTGTTTGAACACTGAGGTCAACTGAATGATAGGTCTTTCTAAATTGAAAACTCTCTAAGTGCATTTTAACATGGCACTAACCGCAAAAATGCAGGTCCTGAGCACTGTGCACCATACTACTGCAGTGCTTGGTATGTTGTCTCCAAACAAGCTGTTCCTATTGTTAAAAAATCTTTTTGGATATTTTATCTGTTCTCTCGTGTATGAATGTAATACCTAGCCAGTACTCGTGTATTTCTGTTGTCTTTCTATCTTGCCTCCTATTGGCTTGTTCAGACCTTTTCAGTTTATGTATTCAAATTTGCTAGTGGTGTATAATAGTTCACTTGTCACTGATATATAATCTATCAACAGATTGTAATAAACATATTTATATAGTTAATGCATAGAAAATAAATAGAGTTAATGTGATCAATGCAGGTTGAAGAAAAGCTGAAGCATGCTATGCGCCCCTTACCAAAGTCTGTGATACACCGAATTTGTGAACTAGCCTCTATTCATCCATATCCTAGGTTTACTCCTGGTGGAAGATACATACGTAGGAAGAAGAATTGACTTGAAGACCAAATTGTCTATCAGCATTAAATCATAGTAGCAAATTTAATTGTAAAAAATTAAAAAAAAAAAAAATATGATCTATGTTTTGCCTTTTGCTATGCACATACGCATCATATTCTCAACTCTTGAAAGATACTTATAGTGACGGATTGTGTTGTAGAATGGCCCCAAATTGTAATAGCCGGAGAGTTATATGGCTAACTGATGTTAAAACAAGTGAAAGCTTTTCTCTGTTACAAACTTGTCTTGAGATTTATTTCTGAATTCATGATATCCTTTTTATATTAAGAAGGCTCAGTTCAGTTTGTGTTCTATATGCATTTAAGGATTATAAAGGATGTGTTATGGGGTCGTGATTGTGTAGGTTTTGTATGTGATCTGCGAGTGGATTTCTGGGAATTTTTTTTTAACATGTCAGTTCCCAAGTTATTTTATTTAGCTACTCGATTTAACTATAGTTCGATGCATTAAAAATTTTAAGAGCGAACATGCTTTAAAAACATTTTTCTTCTTGAAGAGTAGATAGAAAATTTTATGGATATGATGCGGCGGGTTAACTATTTCAAACATTTATATTTTATGTATCTCGACTTGTTTTCAATCACAATTATGTATCTTGAATCATTTTTAAGTTTTTAATGTTAAAAACTTATACATAATGTTATTAATTTTTTTGAATTGATAAGAAAATTTTTTATATTGATAATTTTTTCGGCATTTATTTTATTTATTTATAAGATTTGAATTAAAAATCTTATTTAAAAGGCATGAATTCCTTTATCACTTTAATCAATAGACATTAGTAGGAAACTAATATATTAATATATATAATTGGATAATATTATATATAAATATATAAATTTTAATATTATAATGTTGTAAAAATAAAATATTTGTAAACGGAAAATCTATAATTTTGGTAGCACAATGACAAAGATTATATTTATTTTTTTCATTAAATTCTCAATTTATTAATAATCCATTTTTTTTTTAAGTAAAAATAAATAATTAAATATCTATCTCATAAGCAAATCTCTAAACATATGTTAAACAACTTAAAAATAGCCTGTGGTAGGAGTGAATTTATATCATTAAAAAGCTTAACTTAAAATAATCTCTATAATTGCTTTTGCTAAGCGAAAATATATCAATATTTTTTTTCATATATTTTTACCTTATTAAAATAGTGCATATATTCAATGTAGACAAATACTTTCATTATCTTAATTTTTTTTTTTTTTTTTGTAGTATAAAATATCTAATTAGTGTTTATATTTTCTTGTATAATTTTAGAAGGGCTAATGTTAATTTTTATAGCTCTAAATATATAATTATAATGTTTATATTAAAAAAAATTGGACTGATTTAAGCATATATTTAATCAACAAATTAGTCACAGTTCACTGTTACATGAGTTTTGGTTGTTTTTATTTAATATATATTTTATAAAAACATTTTCACATTCATTAATTAATTTTTTTTTACTAATCACTCACTATGAAAATCTCATGTGTAAGTTTTTGAGGAAATTACACCCTCTATTTCATACGTATAGTGATCTCTCTCTTTTTTTTTTTTTTAATCTTTTATATTTTCAGAAATATGATATTTTATTTTTTTTTTATTTCATATTTATTGTTTCTTTATTTTTTATCTTCTGTTTTGTTGTTTTCCTTTACAAAGCTCAAAAAATTTTCTTTCTTTAATTTTTCTGCCGATTTCTTTTTTTAAGTTTTCTTTTTTGCTTTTTTTAAGTTTTCTCTCAATTTCATTTTTCAAGTTTTCTCTCGATTCATCTATCTTTCTTTTTCTATGATTTATTTTGCAATTGATTTTTTTTTTTGTTTTCTTTTTATTTCTCCCGATTCTTTTAACTTTGTTTTCCTAGGGTTTGTTTCGCAACTGATTCTTTGTTCTTTCTCTTTATTTCTCCCTATTCATCTGTCTTTCTTTTTCTAGGTTTTGTTTTGTAATTGGTAACTGCTGTATTTGGATATAATGGTTAAAACTAGTTTTAATTGTTCCCCTTTACCAAAATTTATTTCTCAAATACTAAGAAAATTAAATGTTACAATTAGAAGAGAATGTTAGCTCTGGTAAATTTATTAAAATGGGTAAGAAATTTGTGTTAAGAAGTGTAAAAAAATTATCTGGGATTAATTTAGGTAAAAAAATTTCAAAGATGTTTCTACTTCTTTTCCTGCTGTTAATGTTGAAAAGAGTTTGAAGAGGAAGAAAATTGCTTTTAAAGAACGAGATATTCAAAAATCTATTCATTATTCTAAGGTATTTTTTGTTTTTTAGATTTGATTTTTCTTAATGATTAATGATGCATTTCTTATTAATTCACTTAAAAATGTTTCCTTGGATGTAATTTGTTTGATTGTTTCTTTTGATTTCATTTTAATGATATTAACGATATTATTTGAATATCTATTTCATTTTAACTATTTGAATTAATGATATTAAAATATTTATTATTGGCTCTGTTTAGGAAATATCATGTTAGTTTTGGAGAAAAATATGCAATTTGAAAATGAGATTTTTTGTATAATTTTCCCTTTGAAAATTTAAGATACAAAAGTAGCACTTAGAAAAAAAAATCAATTTTTACTTAATAAAATAATACTCAACAATCATAAACTTGATATTAACGATATCAAATTGTTAACTCTTTTGAGGAAATTACACCCTCTACTATTTTTTATTTTTTTATTTCATACGTATAGTGTTTTTTTTTTTCATTTTTAGTCTTTTATATTTTCAAAATATGATATTTTATTTTCTTATTTCATATTTACGATTTTTTTAGTTTTCTGTCTTCTTTTTCGTTGTTTTCCCCTATAAAGCTCAAAAAAAATTTCTTTCTTCAATTTTCTACCGATTTCTTTTTTTAGGTTTCTTTTTTACTTTCTTTAAGTTTTCTCTTAATTATATTTTTCAGGTTTTCTTCTGATTCATCTATCTTTTTTTTCCTTTGATTTGTTTTGCAACTTTTTTTTTTTTTTTTGCCTTCTCTTTCTTTCTCCCGATTCTTTTAACTTTGTTTTCCTAGAATTTGTTTCACAACTGATTCTTTGTTCCTTCTCTTTGTTTCTCCCTATTCATCTGTTTTTCTTTTTCTAAATTTTGTTTTGTAATTAGTAACTATTGTATTTGGATATAATGGTTAAAACTTATTATAGTGGTTCCCCCTTTTATCAAAATCTACTTCTCAAACACTAAGAAAATTAAAAGTTTCGATTAGAAAAAAGGTCAACTCTGGTGAATCTACTAAAATGGATAAGAAATTTGTGTTAAGAAGTGTAAAAAAATTATCTGAGTTAGTTTAGATAAAAAATCTTTAAAAAGATATTATACTTTTTCTCCTACTATTAGTGTTAAAAAGAGTTTGAAGAGGAGAAGAATTGCTTTTGAAGAACGAAATATTCAAAAATCTATTCATTATTCTAAGGTATTTTTTGTTTTTAAATTTGATTCTTCTTAATGATTAATGATGCATTTCTTATTAATTCACTTAAAAATGTTTCATTAGATGTGGTTTGTTCGATTGTTCCTTTCGATTTCATTTTAATGATATTAACGATATTGTTTGAATATCTATTTCATTTTAATTGTTTGAATTAACGATATTAAAATGTTTGTTATTCATTTTGTTTGGGAAATTTCAGGTTTGTTTTGGAGAAAAATATGCAATTTGAAAATGAGATTTTTTATGTAATTTTTCCTTTGAAAATTTAGTATAAAAAAATGAAATATAAGGAAAAAATTAATTTTTACGTAATAAAATAATACTCAATAATTAGAAGCTTGATATTAACAATATTAAATTGTTATCTCTTTGGTGGATGTTTAGAGGGGTTGGTTCTTAGTTTTTTTTTCAGTTGGGCAAAGTTGGTTGAATTACTTTTGAGCATTATATCAAGCTATGAGTTCACACTTGATCTACAGGTAAAATAGACAAAATTAAAATATCCAAAAGTATGAGTTGACACTTGATTTATTTTTTTCAGAAAAAGCAAAAAATAATAGAAAAATCTGAACCCATTGCTTCCCAAGAGGAATCATGATGTAAGAGTTACAAGAGGATATGGCCATCTATGGGTAATAATATTATTATTTTATTTATTTGTTTTTCTGAGTAGCCAGCTAATAACAACTGAGAATTGCACGAGCAAGCCATAAAGACAGAAAAAAAAATGAGATAGTCCAATCCATTCGGGGTGGCAACACCGTGGCTTTGGGGCCTTTGCAGCGGTGTTTCCGACTGAAAAATACTTATCAGCACCGAGTATAAAAGCAATTCACTGAGATAAGAGTGTAAAGAGTAAAAAAATATATATATATATATATATATTAATATTTTTTTATTAAAGAAAAAAAATAAAAAAATTATATAAATTAAAATATCTCATCACTCATTAATTAAATATATAAAATAAATCTATACATTCAATATAAATAAAAAATTTAAATTTTCAACTAACTTTAACTTATTGATCTTAATTATCTCTATTAAACAATTAGCTTATACTTTAGTCACTAAACATCTTTAAAATTAAGAAATCTTGAGTTTGATAAACCTACCACTAATCATCTCTATAAATTAATTTAATTTTTATTATAATCACTAATTATATTTAAAATTGAAGTGTCTTGAATTTAAATTTCAATTTGAATCAAATTTAATGAGATTATTACTAGATGTTAATAGTTAATTTTTTCAAATAAATTTAATCAGAAAAACAACTTTAAGTTAAGGAGAAAAATTATTTTTTATCAATCTAAATTTCGTTAAATTCAATTTTTTCATATTAAATGAGCCTCAAGTAATTTAATTCTTAATTTTTTTTTAAGTCATTTAAATTTGGATCATTTTGATTTTACGTGGATTCAAATGAGTGCCTTGAGCTGCACTCATTTACTCCAAATAAAAGCTCTAACCCACAACTTAAATCACGAGTAATTAGCCCATCAACTGCTCAGCTTCATGTGCTCTACTTTCCTTTGCTTGCTATTTGCTATTTGCTATCAAACTATCAACCCTTACCTTGCCCTATCATCACCTCTTCTCTCTTAACTTACCAATTTGAAATTTTTCTATGCATAAACATCAAATCCTTCAAGAAACATCAAATCAAGCCTTTTCAATTTACATGGTTCTTATTGTTCTAGTAGTAAATTTAGGGGTAAGCAAAAAATCAACATAATCAAAAATGAAATTGAATTTTATTTAATTCGATTTGATTAGTTTAATATTTCAGTTCAATTTGATTTAAGTTTAATATAATTTAATCTATTATACTTGATTTGGTTAATATTGAGAAAATATAAAAATAATAAAAATATCATATATATATTTTAATTAGAAATAAATAAAATTATTATAATATTATTGCGAAAGAAATTGAAATAAAATAAAAGAAAATTAGAAAGCAAATAAAGAAAAAATAAAAAAAATAATAGATAGTACTTTATCAGGGATTCGAAAATTAATTTTTTAAAATTAAAAAATTATTTAAGTAATTTTATTAAATTTTAAGAATTAAACTATTATTGAATCTAAAAAATTTAAAAATTCAAGTGGCAAGCTTAATATAAATCCGTCTTTGGATGACATTCAATTTCTAAAACATTTTAAATTTTACCTTTGAGATATTTGAAATTATTTCTCCCTTTCAGATATCATTTTCAAATCATATTATCATATTATGATAAAAATATAAATATCTCATTTTTAGTATGATAAAAAAATAAATTATTAACTCCAATAATTAATTCCATTGATAAGTGAATTACTATCCTTTTTATTAATAAGGAATCGATTTTTAGAATCATTACGATAAATGATTTTTTTTCTTATTTATAATTTCTACAATTTCAACATTAATAATTTTTTTTTTTTGGAATGACAATGAGTCTGATTTAAAATAAATTTTACAAAATTTTAAATTCCTATTTAAAAATTAAAATTTTCGTTTCGCCAATCTAAAGTGGGACAGATCGGATGGGATAATGTCCCTTTTTATATTTCTTTTTATATTTTTCTTTAAAAAATTTTATTGTTATTTTCTAATATATATATATATTGGGTTAAGTATGACTGCTGTACTAAAAACACATTAGCTCCTATTGTGTTGACTTTTTATTATAATATTATAATATTTAATGTAACGAATCCAATAATATTTTTTTATACGAAATAAAAATCAAATGAATTCAAAAAAATACAATATAAGTATTAAATTTAAATAGTTAAAATCTAATATTTTATATTTAACACACTTATAATATATGTTTTTAAATCCATTTGATTTTTGTTTCATACAAAAAATATATCATTGGATTTGTAACAATAAATACTATAATGTTATAATTTTAAAAAATTTATACAAAAATTTTTTAGGCTCTAAAAACCAACACAGCAATAACCCCATCAACCCATATATATTCTACAAATATATATATAATCAAATAGGATTTATATTGAATTATATAATTATTCATATCCGACTCAAACCTAACTTGAATTGAAATTATAATAATTTATCTTATCCCGTTTATTAAAAGAGTCAGATATTAAGATTGATACTCAGATAAAATTATCATTTGACCAAAATAATCAACAAAAAACTTAGACGGTGCAAATACATCTTAATATAATTCCAGATTTAAGAATTCCAACCTTATTCTGTAAAATAAAGAATAAATTCATTTGTCCTCACCTTAAACTATGTTAATTGAAACATTTTGAAATAAATTTTATATAGGTTTAAAAAATTCAAAGTAATTTTGATAAATTTATTTATGTTTCAAGCATGTGCAAAATCCTTACCATTTCATAATAATTTTCTATACATACACATTTCTCATTTATTTTCATTGTTATATCATAGTTCACTTTTTACACAATCATTATTTTTCTCTTTTTTTGTAATTAACTAAGCTTAATAAAACCGCAGGGACTATCAAGCATGATAATTGCATAATAGCTAGACATTCAAATACTTATAATTATTGGCAATAACAAAGTTATTGAAAAACTTGAACCTGCCGTAACTATAAAAGAAACTAGACCCTAAAGATTTGGTTGGTAAGGAGATGGAGTCAGAAAAAAATAATAATAAAACATTGAATGTTGAGACTGTAATAATGTCTGGAATGATTCTTTGTAAGATTCAAAATGTGGATTCCCATACTCTTCATAGTCTCTGGCTCTTCAATCAAAGATATTTTCTTGAACTCTTTCTTTTCCTTCTTTTCCCATTATAAGGCAAAAGCCATAGATAGCCCCATCTCCTGCTTCATTCATGGTCAGATAGCAGAGATACCAAAAACACTTCCCCCCATATCCATATGCAGAGCAAAGATTATAAAACATTACTATTTCTCTAAACAATACACAATACTGTTGTACGGAAAGTACAGGAGCTGCTGAAATATTTAAAATTTTGATTAATTAGTATAAGTGTTAATTACTAAAATACTTAATTAATCAAGGTTAATTACTAAAATACTTAATTAATCAAGGTTAATTATCCAATTAGTATAAAAACAACTAGAGTGCTGTTTTTTTCTATCAGCAAAATGTTTTTTAGCGGTTGCTTATCTCATTTTCTGTACTGTCATTCACTAATTGTGCTATCCAGCTGAGCTGTTACTTACGGGTTGAGGGTAGCTGCTGTGTATTTTTATACAGCAGTTCCTTATGTGTCTAATTTTAAGTATTTATAAATTTTTATAAAAATTGTAATTTGATAGTGTTTAATCCAATGATATATTTTTTTATGTTAAACAAAAATCAAATAGATAGAAAAAAAATGTATTATAAATTTTGTGTATTATATTTAACGGTCTAGATTTAATGTATTTATAATACTTTTTTTCTATTCATTTGATTTTTGTTTAACATAAAAAAAATATATTATTGGATTCATCATATGAAACACTATTAAATTATAAATTTTTATAAAAAATTTTAAGTACTTAAAATTAGACATATGAGAAGCTGTTGTGACCTCAACCCATTACTTAACCACTACTAATTAATTATTCAATTCATCAGTTGGTTGATTACGAAACTTATAAAAAATTTAAAACCATTTTATAGCATAGAATACAAGTATATATCACTTGAAAATTAATGCTAGAAAGAGCTTGAGTTTATAATGATTCATTAACAGCTTTAATTTTGATAAATCTAATTAAAATCAAAACTTTAACCCGCTAAAGAAATTATCATTATTAACATTCTCTATCAAGATCTTTATATAACTTCTCTATCTTCACAATTCGAAAATTTAAAGTTTAGAACCATATAACCTCTGACTAGTTGTGCAAGGCTATGCGAATACCTAAATAGAATATTAAATCTCAAATTTTTACCACTGTGTGATTCGATTAAAAGGGTCAAAATATAAAAGGAACAAATCACATTATACTTTTTTGTACTTTACCTTTACTTTACGGTAATATGTAAGAAATACATGTATATTTGGCATCGCGCTTTGCCCATGAAGCTTATCCCATACCTACTTCATATCTTATCTTCTCCACACTCTCAACTTGTGGGGTCTTAACTTTGAGAACTTCGAAAGATCACTGATCAAGCACCATCCTTACTCCTCACTAGACCTAACCCCACAAAGAGGAGACACATTTTGCTCCCTGTGTGCCCTTTTTATCAGTAAAAATAACATTTTATTACTTTATAATCACAAAATCATCCATGTTCGTTCGTACACTATCGTATCAAGATTCAATTCAATTCTTTTTTAATGGAAGAAAGGCAGCATGACAAAACCATCATATTATATATATATAAATATATCCTTTATATGTATGTATATACACTTCGAAGTATTATTATTATTATTATTATTATTATTGCTACTACTCATACTCGATTCAACTTGCCTCTCAGCTACCCTGTCTTGTCAACCATTTAATATATTAAGCTCCAAAATAGCATCTCTCCTCATTTCTACCATATAAACACTTCTTTCACTATCTCCACCCCCACCCCCACCTCCTCCTACTTTCTTTCTCACTTCCACAGAACTCTCTCTTTCTCGCTCTCAAGATACACGTATAAATGAAGAATATGAAGAAAGAGTTTCTAAGGGCATGCTTTAATAAGTGGAATAAGATGGGAAGTAGAATCATGCCTTGTGGGGGATGTGAGCACTGCTGCAGCCAGTGGGGTTTGTGGACTTCCTTGCATGAAGGGAAATCAATACCTAGAGATGTTCCTAAGGGTCATTTAGTGGTTTATGTAGGAGAAAATTACAGGAGATTTGTGATCAAGATTACCTTACTTGAGCATCCTCTGTTCAGGGCATTGCTGGATCAAGCTCAGGATGAATATGACTTCACTCCTGACTCTAAACTCTGCATTCCCTGTGATGAGAGCATATTTCTTGACATTGTTCGATGTGCTAGCTCCCCACAGGGTCCAAGAACTTGCCTTTGTCTCTAAAAATTTATTCGATAGAGTTCTGATTGATTCTTGTTTCTTGAGGATTAAGCTAATGCTAAAACATAACTCATTAAATATATATAATATAATACTATGTAGTAACTGTAACATAAAGATTATCTACCTTATCATAATTTGTAATTTCATTAGAGAATGGTAAATTTTTGTTCTGCTTTGTAAATTCTATTTCTTGTGAACCCAAAGGCTACAATAAATGCAGCTGCAAACAAAACAGAACCTGTTTCTGCCGCTAGTGTCCCTCCAATGAGTCGATATTTTATTAGTTAGTTACCATTTACAACTGTAGGCATTGGTGATAGGACCTACTTGGAGGAAACTTATATAAAATTATATTTTACTACCATGTCCTCGAGCCCTTTTTCAAGAAAGTAAGGCCTGCCGACAAGGGGCATCATTAAGACATTCAAAGCTTTGCCACCAAGGATCAGACATGATAGCAGAAACAGCGGTTCCAAAGGACAGAATCCAGCAGACTCTTCATTTATTGAAAAGAAAAAAAAAAGCTGTGGTCAAGCCCATCATATGATTGCTAGTGAAGCAATATAAGGCAGCAGTGCAGACGTTGCAATCCATAGAAGTGATAAGTTCTAGGGCTCTGTTGTTTTCTTGAAGAAAAAAGGAAAATTGACAGCAAAACTAAATTTCTGCAGCAAGACAAAGTGAAAAATGGAAGAGAATTACACTTTATTCAAAAACTGAAACTTCAATATATACAAAACAAAAAAATTTCAAAAACACATGTTGCCCACTAACAGCTTGCATGATCCATTAAACCAGTAACAAACTAATTGCTCTTAAGAGATAAGAATAACTAAGTCAAAACAACAAACTCCTAGAATATAGGACATTAACAAACTGACTAAATAAGAAATAGATAATGCAGCCTTGATACATCAACAACATTGATTTTTATTGAATAAGCAATGTCCAAGTGGCTTTCGAATAGTTATATACTACTGTTATAAAATACAAGGCTCCTGTAATATATTAGAGTTTATATGGACCCCACAAATCCATAAGCAACAAAGCAAAGGGAGTATTTGTGGTTGTGGTACTATCTGGGAAAGGGAGTCTATAATGTTTTACCAGATGGAAAATTTGGCATTAGAATTTTTATTTTGAACATGAAGGAAATGAAGGTATATGCTGCATCTTTTCATAAGATGGGTGTCCTAATCTGGAGTGAAGATTATCTATAAGAATATCTATTACAAAACCAGAAAATGAATATGAAACATTTGCATCAAAGAAATCAAAGCTCTCTGTATTATATTGGTGAATAGAAAGCATGGAATTTACAAAATAGGGAAGAGTTTTGCTATACAATATATCTTGTAAAAGTTTATTCAATTAGAATTCAATTGTGGAAGGAAGGAAATCTTTGGCATCCAGGATGTATAGCCTTGACCAGACCCTTCACAAGGTCCTAAAAAAGGCAATAAGTTTTAAAGAATTTGAGCTTAAAAAGGAAGAAATCAAGCAATTTGCTGACAGATAAAAGGTTGAATTCAAAACCAGATACATAAAGGACTTCTGTGAGTTTAAAACTATCTTGAAGACTTACTGATCATGTTTGCTTGACTATAGATGTGTGTCCATTTGGCAGTATAATGTTTATTTCATACATTAAATTGGTCAAATGAGTAAACAACTCTTTGTGATGTGATTTGTTGCCCCAACATCAATAACCCAGGAAGAAACACCAAGTGTTGAAGCACAAGATAAGCAAGTTGTAAAAAAATATACCTGTATAATTATGACTGTTCAAAACGGATTAAAGGCCAATAACTGCTATTACTATAGGATTTTCCCCTTTCATGAAGGTTTGCATTTGTTGTTATAGGATATTGAACATAGACGTAAACTCTTCAATTTTACTGGTTATAAAATCTGTATCTCCTTCTAATGGTATTTCTGAAATCTGATGATTTTTATTATAGGAAAGCATTTGAGCAGCTACACCCTGTCTATTTTGAGCTTCATCTCTAGTTTTCGTTTTGAACTAGTAAGGATATCCAATAATCCTAAAACACCTGCCTTTGTATGCCCATCCAGATTTTAGTATGTAGAATGATCTTTTGCAGAATCATACTTCTTAAATTCTCTCTTATAACCTTGATTTCTTCCAAATAAAGCAACATATTCATTATTCTCAAAAAAGGTTGTGAAAACTTGCTTATGTGATTGTATTTTTAATATCATTGAATAAGCTCTATTGACTGTAGGCAATGGATCTAACAATAAAATTTGGTTTCTAGTTTGATCATAGCCTTCATAAAGGCCCATTAGAAATTGCATTAACTTGTTTCTGTTTTCTATTTTAGTAATTTTTCTTGCAATACCACATTCACAAGTAGGAATTGGTTATATGCTAGCAATTTTATCCTAAAGCTTCTTTAATTTGGTGAAACAAACAACAACTATATCATTACCTTGAGCCACAAAAGAAATTTTTCTCTGAAGTTGATAGATCAAAGGATCATTGCTTTCTCAAAATCTTTCTGAAATTTCTTTCCGCAGTTTCCTAGCATTTATTGTGTAGATGAATGCTTCTACAATCTCTTTGGATATGGAATTCAATATCCAAAAGGTGATCATAAAATCACATTGTTTCCATTAATCATAAGCTTTAAATTCTGGATCAGGAGGAAAAAATTTTCCATCAATGAATCCTAACTTGTTCTTTGCTCCAACTGCAATTCTCATCACTATGCTCCATGATCTGAAATTACCTCCAGTTAATGATATTGTTACTAGCACCATTCTTGGATGGTCAGAAGTATGTAGAATCATTGGATCTATATCGAACTAATTGTGATTGACATGCTCTATTTCTTTTATTTTCGAAGATTATATTTCTTCATCAAGTAAATCCTCCATCATTCAAGGTTGAATATGTTTATTTAATGAGAAAATTTGTGTTTGATTGTTTGTTTGATGAGATAATTTGTGTTTGATTTCTAAGAAAAACTTCTTTTGTTTCTGTTTTTTTATGCCTGCTCTGATAACATGTTAAGAAACTGATATTATTCTCTGTATTAATGGTTATATATATAAAGCTTTCAGCACGTGAATGTTGTGAACAAAAGAAGAGAGGATTACCAACATGGCATTCTCTGTAACTAACTTGCATATGTGGAATAACCAGTAATAACTAGAAGCAACTTATAACAGAAAATAATAACAGAAAAACTTAACATAAATATAAATTAATTATGTTCAACAAATTCCAAAGAGAAAAAAACATAATACTATATTTTTGTAGCACAAAAAGAAGAAAATTTGAAAGATAAGAGGCTTGGATATTTGAGACAATAAGTGGTGATCTGCAAACTTCTAAAGTCAAGAGGAGCAAGAAGCATTTTATGTTACTATAATAGTGAAAGAGGTTAAATACATCAAAATGAGCATGCTGAAGAAAAAAAGGAAAAAATAATGATAAATATGAACAAGTTGAAGTTACAAGGAAAGATTAGTGGTAATGTATGTGAAATTTGATATTATCATTCTAAAAAACATTAATATTATAGGCAAAAGGATACAAATTTAAATTTTAGTTCTTATGTAGGAAATTTCATACCATTAAAGACTATAGACTGGTTGCTAGTTGAAAATCTCAAATTTTGGGGTTGTGTTTTTCAATGAGGAAAGAGTGACACAAGCTAGGGTTCCTGGGTAACAATCTTTGAGTAAATGGCTGAATACCATTCCCTTTGCTTTCATTCCAATAAATAATAATCTATACAATATATTTTTGGTAACAGAATAAATATTCCTAATCTAAATATATCAGCTATTACATGAATAAAGAAAAT